>BDUI01009493.1:8183-28751 GCA_002335545.1 Apodemus speciosus | reverse complement strand
TCTCTCTCTCTCTCTCTCTCTCTCTCTCTCTCTCTCTCCTGATCTTACATTTACTCTTTGACTGGACAATTCTTGTTTGTCTGTTGGATCCATTTTCAGATGTTATATCTGCAGAGAATCTTCCTCTGATAGTCTCAATACGACCCAAGTAAATTACCCTTGTTATGTGCCTTCGTAGACTCCTGCATTCTTCTTTCACAGTGCTTATGACAATATTAACCTCATGAGGGATTATTGTGACATAGGTGACACCTAAAATTAAGAAAGTAATGACAGTTTATTCAGTAAATGTAGGAAACCATTAAGAAATTAACTTAAAAAATATTTGTTCAAGATTTCCTAGGGCAAGCATTCTTCTGAGTACAGAAGACACAGTACTAAGATTCATAGTTCTAGAAGTATATCTAGCAAAACAAACTCATGTATATTTCAGTAAAAAGACCTGGGAGGGGAATAGCAAATCCAATAAATATTTTAATAGAATAAATTAATGTAGATAATATGATAATTTCTTAAACTTGGGAACACTGTGATTCTTATGGCAATATGAAAACATCATTTGGCTCTACAATGCGATAGATGAAAAAAAGAAAGGCAAATATTTCTGAAGAAGATAACAATGAATCGAAAGACCAAAAAGTTGGAACTATATTATCTAGACATTGTATAAAGAGGGTATGGATGTGAGTGACCATGAATTCACAACAATGATATAATAAATTGTGAGATGCAGCCTATGAGAATGAGTTGGAGAAGTCAGGAGTAAAGCCATGGAAAGCATTGTGTCCCAGGTTAAAGAGCTTATGTTTCTTTCTTCATAAGTGTTAAGTGCCTACTGTGCCCAGGGCACTATGCTAAGTACAACTACAAATGACTCTCTGTCTTTAAAGGGTTTATAATCTCATGGAAGATAGGACCTATACACAAAAGTTTTCTGAACAGTAATGTTCTATATTAAAGAAGAATAAAGTCCTTCTCTGGGAGAAGGGATAACACACAGTCAATTCTAAAGGGTTATAATAGAAGGTGAAGCTATTTGCCTTTTTCATTGTTTATATGTCCCACTAAAATGGTTTTAGGCCATTCTATTAAGTAGTTTTATACTAATTAGTTCCTTTTTAAATTTAAGGTAAATAGGAACCCTGGAGTTTCACTTTGATACTTTATGGGTAGTTCTTTCAAGATCTACATAGTCGGCAATGTTAAAACATAAATGTTGAACACTTTGACTATGGCTATTAAACGATAATATCTTTGAGCTTGGAAACTGTCTACACTGTTCATTATTCACATAGCACAATTCATGGATCATATTAGGCTTTCAATATGTGTTTTGATTGAACAGATGAATCCATGTATTCTCTCCCTTTTCAAAGCAGAATCCTTTTTTAAAAATTTTCTTCTATCTTAAAGTGTGTAGCTTCAATATGCCATTTGATAATATTCAGTAACTCATAAAAAAGAGAAAAGAAATAGAAACACATGTGAGTCCAGTAAGACAAACTCAGGTATACATCAGTAAAAAGATCTGGGATAATAAAAAGAGAGAATGAAAACGCAGTAGGTAGCTACAAATGTTAAAGGCAACTCAATCTAGAAAAAAATATATTCTAAGCAATCCACATCCAAGACATTGCTGCAATTGCTTAAGGCACATTTCTGTAAAAGTAGTCCACAAGTAGATTTCCATTATTCTATTACACTTTACCTTCATCTTTGTAATTCTAGGCCAAGTACAGATGCAGTATCATCAACTATGTAACAAAGTCAGCCTCCCTGCCATAATTCAAGCCTACATGTTGAATGGAATAAGTATGGTTTATTCACCCCTCCTCAAACTGCACCATATTCTAGTCATATTTATTCTCCCATTTTCTTCACCAAAGCTTTTGGCTTGCTACTTTAAATGTGCTTGCTACCCTACTCAATACTATCAGCTTTTTCTTTGTGTATTATAAACCATGATATATTTGCCTTCTGTTTTTTTTCCAGTGGTGGAGACTGATCTCAGAGCTTTGTGCTTGTCATGCAAGTGACCTATCACTGAGATGAACCCCTAACCCACCTTTTCATTTTATAATTTACAAAACTCTTAGTACCAATGTAGGATTATTTCTCTATAAGCTGTTGGTCACTAAAGTCTCAGGGCCCCCCAAAATGCTATAGGCTAAATAAAATGTTCTTGGTTTCCCACTAGAAGATTATAAGACCCTATTGCTAAAGAAACCATACAATTGAGTTGTCAGACATTGAGAAAATCAAGCTGGATCTGAGCTGCAAGTTTCTTTCTGGTTGGCTAGCTTTCCTAGTACCAGGTGATACATAAACTGCTGGAGGAAAAAAACTCATCAATGCTCCTATCCAGCTGTGGGCTTCATGAAGTATAATAATGAGCTGCTATCAAGATATGCCCCCTAGTACAATAGTAGTACCATTATTGGGGTAACCAGCCATTCTGTGATTGGATTTGAGGCTTGCTCCATAAGAAATTAATTTCTGATAATACACACTCTGTAATACACACAGCTGGTGAGGTCATTAGCCTTAGGGGAGAATTAACTACTGTTCTATGTTTTTTTTTCATTAATTAATGTATTTATTCACTTTACATCCTGATTGTAGCTGCCCTCCTCTCTGCTCCACCCCATCCTCACAAACTCCTTCTCCATTACGTCCTCCTCCTCCTCTGCAGAAAAGGGAAAACCCCTTGGGTTCCACACTGCCCTGGTACATCAAATCACAGCAAGATCAAGCACATCCTTTCTCACTGAAGAACAACCAGGAAGTCAAGCTGGGGGAAGGGAATCCAACAGCAGGCAGCAGAGTAAGAGGCAGCCCCAGTTCCAATTGCTAGGGGACCCACATGAAGATCAAGCTGCACTTCTGCTAAAAATTTGTAGGGGGCTGAGGTCCAGCTCCTGCGTGCTCTTTGCTTGGCAGTTCAGTCTCTGTGAACTCCCATGGGCTCTTCATTGCTGGTCAGGGTACAAACTTGTACAACCACTTTGAAAATCAATTTGGTAGTTTTTCAGAAAATTGGAAATAGCTATACCCCAAGACCCAGCAATACTACTCCTGAATGTATACCTAAGACATGTGCCACTATACCACAGGGACACTTGCTCAATTATGTTCACGGCAATTTTATTTATAACAGCCAGAAACTGGAAACAACCTAGATGTCCCTTACCTGAAGAGTGGATAAAGAAAATGTGGTACACTTACACAAAGGGATACTATTCAGCTATTATAAACAAGGATGTCATGAAATTTGTATATAAATGGATAGAACTAGAAAATATCATCCTGAGTGAGGTTAGCCTAGACCCAGAAAGACAAATAAGGTATGTACTCACTGATAAGTGGACATCGTCCATAAAGTACAGGATAGCCATGCTACAGTCCACAGACCCCCAAAAATCTAAACCCTTAAGGAGGACCCAAGGGAGAATAAATGAGTTTTCACACTCAGAAGGGTGGATGGAGGAAGGGTCTGAGTGGGAGCAGGGATGGGGATCAGGTGTGGAAGGGAGGGGCCAGGAGAGGACTGGGAGAGAGAATAGAAATTTGTAGGGGATATCTCTGGAATTATCTAGAGACCTGGGACTTGGGGGTTGGAGGAGGCTCCTAGGAGTCTATGGGGGTGACTATAGCTGAGACTTCAGCTATCAGAATATATGGAGACTGCCGTGGCCACCTCCTGTAACCAGGAGGAACTTCCAGTGGAGGGAGGGGGACATCAACTCATCCACAAAACCTTTGACCCAAAATTTGTCCTGTCACCTACTGTTGTTCTGTCAAATAAACATGGTGCCAAAGTTCCCTCTTAATGTTTATATTTATGTGAATCAATTCATTACATTCTCAGCCTTCCATTCTTTGTGCAGTAGATGATTATCAATGCAGAGACTCACAGACACCAAAGAATAGAGAACAAGTGCTTGTTGAATATTGGACATAAAATGGAATGCTATATCACCAAGGATCAGGAAATGTCTTGAAAAGAAGGGATACAAAAAATGTCAAAGCCAGCATTTGGGGAGGAGTCTAACAGGGTCTTCAGGGCAGAGTGTGGTAGTCACACACATTAACTCATAGAACACATGGTTACCTGCATAAAACCAGAACAATATCAAGGTAGTCAAAGCTCCAACACGAATCAAGCAGGGGCTCATAAGGCCCCGCACATTCACTGGAAGGCTATGAACAGTTAATAAATTCTGGAAATATTTTTACATATAATAGTTTTATTTATTCTTTGAATTTTTCATGTATTTATACCATGTACTTAGATCATATCTATCTATCATTACCTTCTTCCAACTCCACCTAGTTCTCTCCAAACTGTCTCACTCCCAACTTAGTGTCAGCCCATTTTTGTTGTTGTTGTTGTTATTGATAACATCCTGAGTCAAAGCAGTGGTGTCCTCATATGTGTGGGTGTGGGACAATCACTGAGGCATGTGTAGTTGACTAGCAACCATTTGTGCAAACGTGAGTGACATTCATACCCTCATCAACCATCCAATCTCAATAGCTTCTCTAATAAGGATGGAGCCTTGGGATCCCTTCTCAAATTCATGCTGGAATTTTGATTGGCTTGGTATTGTGCATGCAACCACAAATGCAGTGAGCTAATGTATGCAATACACACGCTATCTCTTGAAGTCAGCTTTTCACAGCTGTCTTCTTCATCAGCCAGCTCTTAAAGTCCTTCTTCTCACTCTTCTGTGTATTCTCTAAGCCTCAGTGAGGCCCATGGCTGAACATGCATGGTTTCTTCTCTCTCATAAACAGTAATGTGTATCTGCACTGACCCACTTCATAAAAAAAATCCTGTCACTGAACAAAGTTGAAAGCAACACAAATCTATAGGTATAAACATAAATATTTAGAGACCATTTGTCAGCATAACTGTTTAATATGAGAACAACAATAGGTCTCTCCACAACTGATGATCTCTCCAGTTATGAACTTAATACCAGGTTTATTGTGCCAGACGTAAAATGTGTTCCATGGAACAGGCCTTGTATCCATTTAGTCATAAATCAAATGGTTAGCCTCATAACTGGTGTGTCATCAATGACACCACATGCTACAATACTGACCTGTTTGGCCAGGTGTACCAACAGGGGTATCATTTTCTTCAGTGGTATAGCCATTGACACGCTGCTAATTTTCCAGAAAATATTTCTCCATTCATACTCATGCAAGGAAACATAATTAAACCCAGTGGGCAGCAAATAGACTAACAAACATAGGAGGGGACTTGAGAAGAAGAGCTTCAGCATAAGAAAGAAAGAGGAATGAGAGAGGACAGGGAAGAAATGGACAATATTCTCTATATACAAATTATAAATTTTCCCAAAAAAAAAAAAAGAAAATACAGAAAGTCAGTAACAACTTAGTGGGACCAAAACAAGGATTGTAACTTTTGTATTTTTATTGACATTTATTAACTGTAATCTTAATTGGTTTCCAAGTTACATTTCAATGAATGGGAGTGAAACACAAGCAAAAATCAGTTCTTACCTCCACTCCTAGAGACAATGGATGCATCATCTACATACAATGTACCTTACTACACACTCCTTCCTGTAAAGTAGTGAACATTTATTTCCTCTTGTAATGTACATAAGCTCAAGAAAACTAGATTATTCCAAGTACATTAAGAAAAACTTGTCATTGAAATAATAATTTGAGGGCTTAGTAATGGTTTGGAGTTATCCTGTTTTGCTATCCTCACTAAGACTTCCTTGATGATTGGAAGATTCGTATTTTTTTTTTCGGATTGCTATTATTTCAATTGGTTAAGTAAATCTAAAATCACAGAACCAAATTTTCAATGTTCTCAGTGCCTCCTTGACATCTTTGTTTTTGAGGCTGTAGATGAGAGGATTGCACATTGGAGTAATGACAGTGTAGAACAAGGAGAAGGTCTTATTGAGAGCCGGCACCTGGCCAGCCAATGGTACAGCATAGACCAAGATTAATGTCCCATAAAACAAGGTCACAACTACTAGATGAGAAGAACAAGTAGAGAATGCCTTTTGCCTGCCAATAACAGAAGGTATGTGCAAGACCACTGCAAGAATCTTCCAGTAAGAGGCTAATGTTAGTCCAAAGGGGACCAGGGTTACCAGGGATGTCAGACTCATGCAGACTATGTTAACCAGATGGGGATCAGAGCAGGAGAGCTTTTGCAGAGGTTTCAAGTCACAGAAGAAATGGTCAACCTTGTTGCCTCCACAGAAATTCAAGCTGGATAGCATAGCAGCCTGGAAAGCAGCTGCTACTGAGAAGCCACAAAGCCATGAGCCAATTGCTAGTTCCACGCATAGGGCTCCATGTAATAATGTTGAATAGTGCAGGGGCCAGCAGATAGCCAGGTACCTGTCATATGACATCACTGCCAGGAGATAACACTCAGTGCTTCCCAGGGCCCCAAAAAAGTATAGCTGAATTATACAACCTACCATGGAGATGACCCTACGTTCCCGCAGTAAGTCCACCAGCACCCGGGGTACAACATTGGATGTATAACAGACCTCTAGGCATGAAAGGTTTGCAAGAAAGAAGTACATTGGAGTCTGGAGTCCTTGATGAGTGCATACCAATACTACAAGAAGAAGATTAGCAGAAACTGTGACTAGATAGACAATGCCAAATACCAAGAAGAGCAAGGGGTTCAGTTCCTTGAGGTCTCCAAACCCTAATAGAAAAAACTCAGTTACCACCATTGTGGTATTTTCTGGCCCCATTGCAGGCATGTGCTCCTGAGAGAGTCTTAGTTTCTCCATTTTAATATGTCAGATCACTCTGTCACTCAGATTCCCCATGTGATCCATTTCTATTAGTGGTTAGAATGCTGCACTGATCAGCTGTTTCTTGACTTTGTTTCCGATTAGAGGCAGTTAAGTTTGCCTTTGGGAAGCTGTTTCTAGAAATCAACTGATCTGTCATCTAAGCAGAGTATGAAACAAGAATGAGGAGTCTGAATAGGAAGAACAGCCTAGTGAAAATTGATTACCAACCCTGAAGGAACAAATTATACCGTGAGCAGGTTAACACCTATAAGTCAGAAAGAGCGAGCCAATACTCAAATTCACATTCAAAGTAGATGCATAGGGACCATGATTAGAATATGCCATTTGCACAGAAGAAATTCACAAGGAATATCCTTGCTAAATATTGACAATTCCAAGAAATGATAGCCTTGACAGCAGTTCATATTTATGGCCTTCTTGAGTAAAGGCCATAAAATAAGGGGTGAAATGCCAAGACTGTTGCAGACAAGAATTCCATCCATGCTATGGGACTGACCATCCATGCTTATTTGGAAGTGTCAACCCTGTGGCAATTGATTGAAAGAGTTAGGCTGAAAATAAAGCCTAGGTGTATGCTCTAAAGGAGAATAATGACTTTTATTTTGAAATATTGCTTCATAAAATGCTGGGATTTATGCTTAAATAGAAAGCCTAGAAGATGACATTTTAAACTACAGTTAGATTCATATTAAACATGTCTATGCAAAACCAGGCATGCATGTACACACAGGTACACATACATCTTGATGCATTCATGTATTCAAAGAGAAAATGCACATATATAATCCTTGTTCTCACTTCAAACTTGGGTTTATAATGTGAGTCAATTGGAATATTTGTTCTACAGAACTGGTCTGTCATTTAGAGATAATGACTGTGGGTTAGGTCACCAGACCCAAATAAACAGGCTTTCCATATTTATTGGTAACAAGAGAAAAGAAATTAGTATGCTTTCTTTTTCTTTCAACTTTTGCTATTGGTCTGTTTGGCAAGGTGTTGTTGCAATAATAATGAAGGACACGAGCTTCAATGCAACACTGCTTGGATTGAATCTCATTCCCTCAATGTACAGCTGTGCAAACTCAGCCATCTTACTTGACCTCTCTTGACCCTCAGTTGTCTCCTTTGAGAAATACACATGCTGAGAAGAGTGTGTGGCACATGTTAACACCAAATAAGCAATAAATTGGTTTACATGGAAAAAGTATAGAAAACAGCCCCATAGAAGTTGTAACTAACAGTACTAATCACTAAAATATGCAAGAGCAATATAAATGCACAGGAGGGAAATAGTATGATTTTTACTACTTTGGAATTCTTACATACATTTATTTATTGAGGGTGTATGTGTGTACCATGGCACATTTGTACAGATTAGAGGATAATTTGTGGAGGTCTGTTCTGTCCCTCTACCTTGAAAGTGCTAGGAATTGAAATCAGGTCATCTGGCTTAGCAGAAAGCACACTGATGCACAGAGTCATCTCACAGATCCTGTTATTACTTCTTAACTATTACCTATCACCACTTAATTTTAACACTTAATTTAACCTCAAGATAATTTCAAATGCTATTAGGATAAACTAATGTGGCTATGTAAGGCTTTGATGAGTTCATTTATACAAAGTGCCCACTATTTAGAAAATATTCAATGAATCAGGTCTAATAACAATACTAACGATTTGCCTGAAGTTATCAAATAAACATATATCAGACTGAATATTCACAGCCCCACGTGACTCCAACATGCATGATCTTTCTACCATGCACCTGGACAAAGTGCCTTCTATAATACATATGTGTGGGAATCTGCATGTGTGTTCTATGTTTTTGTACAAAGGGATTTTAGAAAAATTCTGTCTAATAGAATTAAAAGGCAAATTCTCGTCAATGCTCTTGTACCTTTTAGTGAGCCTTTCTCCTCCAAATCCATTCTGTACCAGTTCCCCACCACACACAAGCTGTGGGCACCCACACTGCTCTCTTTGTTCTTTTGACTCCCATTCTTGTCCAGCTCCTAACCCTGGCTTCAACCTCCTTTTTGAGGGGGAACTTGTGGTTTTCATTGGATGTTCTCAGTACAGGCTCCTGCTTCCTCCTCAAAAACTTTGGCTGAGTCTCATTCTCCACGGTTTCTTCAAAACTGAGGGCAGCGTTAACCATTTCTTTTAATAAATCCTTAGTCAATTCTGTTGTCACTTTCCCTTCTTTCTGAACTTTTTTTTTTGGCTTGCAGCACATAACAAACATATCACATAATATTAATACATTATATTTAATTTGAATACTTTTCTAATGTTTGATCCATAAAAGCAGAGATAACTCCCTTTTATTCATCAATGAATCCCTATTTCTTACTATATTGCCTAGCAGACAGAATGTTTCCCTCATAATTTGATAAGGTAGTGCGGCAGGGTGAAAGAGAACTGTGCTCATTTCTCAGAAACAGTCCCACATGGAACCTTGGAACACTTCGGTGTGTTCAGTTTGCCTCTGTGCCCTCACCTATTAACTAAGAAGCTTCATAGAACCTCTTAGATGTCTCAAAATATTCAATTCCTCTTCTAGATCATGGATTAAAAATGTTTTCTTTTTCTTAAAGGCCAGAATGTAATATTTTAAGACATGGAGGAGACAGAACAGATAGTATACAGAAATGAAGAAGAGGTGTTATGCTCCACTAAAACATTATTTATAGGCTGGCCAGATGGCTCACCAGGTAAAGGTGCTCAGCTCTAGGCTTGACAATTTGAGTTAAATCCCAGAACCCCCATGGTAAAAGAAGAGAACAGACTCTAGCAAGTGTTCCTCTAAGTTACACACACACTAAATGAGTGTAATTTTTAAAAACTTAGTAATTTAAAATAGTCTTCGACCTTATAGCTGCTTATAGATATAGCTACCTATCAGAAGTCCACATTCAATTTTGCAGTTGGGATCAACTAATAAATATTAACAGGATGAGATGCAGAGCTTCTAGACTGTTTCCAAAAAGAAAATGTCCAAATCATCACATCCCCCTTTTCATTCTTTCTACTGAGTGGGCTAGAGACCTAGAATTGGGAGTCTTATCACGGAGATAAACATATTCTTATTTTGTCTGTTACTAAATGTTCTGAGTCCTTTGTTACATATATCCTACCCTTAAGTTAGCTAATACATAAGTTTAAACTACCCCCAGAGATATTATGACTAATAAGCATAATAGTCTATGTAAAGCACTTAGTATCATAGTTATCATAGTTAGTACAAAGTAAATAGATTTCACTATGATTTTATTAGTAGTAACTTTATATTTCCCATTTCTTTCTTTTCTGTGGTATATGTTCTGCATAGTGACATTTCAGTCAATAAGTAGGAGTCTACGCACATGCTGGTGGTCCCATAAGATAATACTAACGATGCTATGGACATCTTAGTTTGAGTATACTTATGATGTGACACAATGGTGGAATCACCCAATGGTGCAATAACCAGCAGAACATATGCACAATATCAAATAGCATGACTTCTAGTTTACCCACACCAGTTATGTTCAGATAGGTCCAAATACCTCTGGGAAGACTCCAACAGCTCATTCTCTTCTTGGACTCAACAACTTTCCCCCTCACATAGAGAAATTAAACTACCCAGGTTTTTCTTTGATCATGAAATTTAAATAACATACTTGATTGAATATACCTTTTTACATTCTTAACAAGCTAGACAAGCAATCAATCTTCAAACTTGAATTTACAAGGCTGGAATGTTTGGCAATATTTTTGGATATTTCTGGTTATTGTAACCTGAAGGAGCTCTACTGGAGGCATCTAGGGAAAGAGGCTGGGGCTCTTGGTCAGTACTCTACAATGCACACAGAACAGGCCCCACAGCACATAATTTTCCAGTCTAAAATATAAGTGGTGTTGCTTTAAAGTCCCTACAGGTACATAGACAAGAAAAATTTCCAATTTTCATACAGATGTTTCTGGAAAATCAATCTGTTATTAATGTGCCTGAGGTTGAAGAATCACCCTGGCTCTATTTTCTTTCTACTTCTTTCAAATTCCTTCTTCCAAAATGTATAAAAGAAAGGTCTACCTATCAGGTAACTTGAATCTTAGTAAGKGTCTCATCATTTTCTTCTCTGAGATTCCAGTGCACAACAGAAAAGAGTACTTAAGACATAGATGCTGCGGTATTGTTCCTGGTTCTAATTAATACTTTGCCACTTAGTAGCTGAATACATACTTATATGCTTATTGAACACTTTGGGACTTCTGGCCACAGACATTTTTGTTGAACTTACATTTTACAAACATATTTTTGTTAAGACTTAATAGAATGATCAAGAGAAAAATTTTGAGTATAAAAATATGTTTGGTGTTAGGATAAAATGCCGTAGGCAAAGTGGATATGAATATGCATTCTAGAAACAAAGGCGACTGTTAAGAATGTGTCCATTTATATTTTAATAAGTGATGGTGTATATAAAACCATGATCTTGCCCAGTCGGAAGCCACTGAAGATGTTCAAAGAATGATGCAAGAGTTTAATTTTAAACTGTCAATATTTACAAGGTTAGAGAAAGTATACACTGTGTACATTTGTTTGAACTAGTGCTGAAAAAAAAAATCCAGATGTCAACTTAAAAACGTGTAGGGAAGGGGACAGCGGAAAGTACAAAGTTGAAATAGCCAGGTTACTGCTGAATCCCCTCTATGTCCTTTCCTGCTTGATGAAAAAAAAAAACAGAAAGGAAAAATCCCAGTCACATCGAGATGTGATTTAAATGCAGCAGCAAGTCTTACTGCACAAGACTGGTTCTCTCATCCTGCCAGCTAGATTCTAAGGGTTTTTTTCCCCTGTTCAAGAAGTTCTTCATGCTCCCTCAGCCTTTCTTTCAAACCAACAGCTATTTTTTCCCCTTTTATCAAATAATGACTCTCTTAGTCATCGCTGCAGGTTTCCTGGACTTGTACAACCTGCTTATGACTCAACCTGCTTTTAGTGAGTGGGCCTCTAGATACAATCCATGATCATCAGGCAGAACTTTGAAAAATATATTAAAAAGAAAAGAAGTTTTAAAAAGACAGTTATGGGGTGGCATATGTATGTACGCGTGTGCACTTGCCTATGCACACACAGCATTTGTATTCATGTAGAAGTGCTCCTCCTATGCTGGGAGGACTATTGGAAAAAATGGACAAATCAGTCATGCAAATTGATCTTATTTCTTGTTTACTGGTGGCAAATGTGAAATTGGTGTGTGTTTGGTTACCCGAGTATGGCATTTAAGTAGCACATGCAAACATCCCCCCACTCCCAACACATGCGTGTGCCACACACAGACCACACCACACAGGGAGAGAGAGAAAAACAGAGAGAGAGAAAGAGAGACAAAGAGACAGGGACAGAGTGAGCAGATGGTGGAAGTGTAAGTACAGAAAAAAGTACATGCCATCCATCAGCCTGATCCTACACTCACACTGACGTCAGGGAACAAGCCAAAAATAGAAATGATAGGCAACAAAATCGTTCATATTCACCCCAACTGGTTTGCAGAACATAGACCTCCCCTGAGTTCTGATCTGGTAAACATCAACCTGTTCCCTAGAAGTCTGGCCTTCAACTTGATCCTTTTTTTGTTAGAAAACAACTTACCTACACCTTGAATCAAGGGAAGATATCTTTCCTTAAGTCTTTCCTTAGAACTAATCTACAGATAGTGATTTTGCATTCTTGTGGGTCTTTTAGTAGCTGTGTGGCCTTGAGTGATATTGGTACCCTCTCTGAGATACAGTTTCTTTAGTACTAAACTAAAAACAATGCCATCTCTCTTACTCAAGCACAAAATGAGTGGTGAGGCTTACGTGAGTTATCATTATAATGTTATTGAAAGTACTTTACAAAATACAATAAAATAGTCATAACTTGTTGATGCTGCTATTTCCTTTTCATTTATTTAGTCTTATGAGGGAGTACATGTATCACATGTATGGTAGTCAGAATGACAATTTGAATTCTGGATATGCCATTCAAGCTGTCAGGCTCCATAACAAGCCGTTGCCTGCTCAGTCATCTTCTGAGAGATAGTAGTCCTAGTCTATACTTGATAAGTTATAAGTATTAGAAATAAATCAAAATTAGAATCTCTTTAAATTCTAACTGCTTTATGGTCTTCTCTCTTACAACTTAGACCTGCCTTTTTGTAGGTGTAGCCTTTGCAATCATTGAAAAAAAGCTAGTGTGGTCCTACTTACCCCCAATGCTAATACCATTATTAAATACGGGAAAATTACAACACAAGTAGACTCATACCTCTGTTCTCAACATTGTTGTTTACGTGACTGATAGAGGTCTATTGCTCCTTTTGAAGGTTGTTAACTCATGGAAATGGTATTTGTTGAGTCTGGAAAAGTGAAAGAAAAGCTTTGGATTTGCTCTTGCACTCCCAATGTCAAACAACACTTAATTCCCTTTTGATGTGCTCTTGAATAATTGTATGAAAATCTGTCATAGATGTATTTCCTAAGCAGAATGGCCTGAGTCCCCACAATCTGTCCCATGGTGAATATCTGATGAAGCCTAAGACCTGGACTCACAATTCCCGCCTGTATTGACAAGCCACATGGTTTTTGTTTCTGTTTTCTTATAAATTGTCAGTAGGCACTGTCAGCAAATGATGCATACACACACACACATACACACAGGAACACACACACGCACACACACATACCCGTCTTTATCAATATCAAGGATTGAGCCTACAGGGAGTTAGACAGCCTTATTCTAATTTCATTTTTAGACAAACTAGTGAATTGACCATATGTGTGTTTATTAAGTTGTAGCTTTAAATTCATACCAAACAACTTTTTAATAAATAGGGCAAGAATGCATTATCCAAAGTCAAAGAAATATACCATTGTGCTAATTAGAAAAGGTAGTTTTTGTGTCTCTATTCTCTCTTCTTGTTCTTCTTGTTTAGTTTGCTATTTTGTCTTTGTGGGGCTGTTTGTCTGTCTGGTTGTTTTAATGAAGCTCACTTTACCTCTTCCCTATGATGTTGATGAGCAGAGCAAAGAGAGAAGACCTTGACCTGTTATGCTGCATAGTTTTCTCAGCTCCAGTTCTCTTTATCTGTCAATCTGGTCTTTTCTAGCATGAAAGCATACCTCTCCCTTTGAAAAAAGCTTCAACATTTAAAGTTAAAGAAAACAGAGAAATCTAACTAGGAGAGGATTATGTATATATGATAGAGATACTATATACAACATTATAAATTGCTAGCTGCTTATAGGTGTGGTGCCTACTATGTTGGACATACTGTTAACTAACCCTAAGACATTCTGTGTACATTCTGGAAACATAATGAGGAAGGATAATATTGAGAAAGGAAGGAAAGAGGGAAGGTATTAGGAAGGGAGTTTCTAAGTAAATTACCTAAATGTGTAACACATTTAGAAATTTAAGATCTATAATTGACTGCTAGTATTTCTGCATTCACATGGTATATTTAGTGCATTCAGCATTACAGTTTGAGTGCTGATTGTATAAAGGTTTCTATATCTCTCTCTGCATACAATTTTTTACCTCCAGCAGAATCATAGACACACCCTAGCATATAACTCACGGAAAGTTTCCAGACTACACATTCACATTCACTATTCTCACCTGAGCCATCGGCATGCCCTTCAGGAAATTTGTCTGAATTAATTTAGTCTCCAGAGCAGTCAAACAAATGATTAGTTTTCAAAAGAAAGAGAATTCAATCAACCTAGATATATTCCCTTCTCCCTGATTCCTTGAATATGCATGATACATAGATAAATCTCTCTATATAACAGTCTCTCTACTTTATTTCAAGATAGGAAAAAATTGTTGAAAATTTCCTATTAGTCAAGGCTCAACAAAAACAAGAAAGCTTAATATACTCTGCCTGGTGGTGAAAAAACTAGACCCTACTATAACTCAAATTATAAAAATCGTCAAGGGCTTTCCTGCATCCAATTTATATTTGGAACCATTTTCTATACCTTCTACTGCTGGTGCTTTGGCCATGATAGCAAAATATATGGGTGGCCTCTATGGGTGGCTCCTCTATGATTCTAAAGGAGTCAATCTTAGACCTCCAATGTTCAGTGATAACCACACATTTTTTTTCTGTAATAACTCAAGAAATCTTGACATGGATCTATTGAGAATAGTTGTTTAAGTGGGGAACAAATTGAAAAATGTTGTCAGTCCCCTTTTTAGAGATCAAGAATTTCTTGTGAGATTCTCTATAGACAATTCTTTCATAAATCTGCAATCTTCTTTCATAATTCTGCAATGTTGTTATCATATCAGTATTGCTGTAGTGGAAGAGATAATGGTGTGACGGTCACAGCAATGGCAACTGTTGCACACTCGCTGTTTTATTCACCTTTTGATGAAGACTTTGGTCATTGGCTTGTTCATAAATTATTTTATCTTAGAGATAATTCTGTCAAGTAAGAATTGGTAATATATTTATATTTCAGATGGTAAAACTAAGGTACAAAAAAGTTAAGCAATATTTTCTTAGGTAAGTGATATTTTAGATGGAGAATTTGCCTCAAAAATATAGCCTATTCTTTGACCCATTCTGAAGATTCTAGCACACAAATTATCAATGGCAGAAGCTAAGGTGGGAAACCAAGTACTTGGACAAGTTAAAGTCAGAGGAGCTCAACCTCTACCAAACTGTAGTTCTGCAGACATATACCCAAACTTCCTTCCATTTATGATGAGCAAAAATTGATATTTTATATGCATACTATTAATATGTAAAACAATTGTTGACATGAAACTGTTTTTCAATGGTTGTTACATTTTGAAATGTCAAAGTAATATACTTTTAACTCATAATATTACTGCAAGAATTAGGATAGTACTTCATAACTATAAACACTGTGTTCTTTTGTCATATTGTGAAAATCAAGATAATTTTGATTTTGAATGAGGTGTCCAGACTGATATTCTAAATTAGTAACAATGTAAGATTAAGGCTTCATTCTTTAAAATATCCACATAGTTAATGCAAAAGCACGATTGTTGGCAGTGTAATAATTGGCTTAATTAAGGAAAATAATAGAAAGGAAACAAACATTTATTGACTACCTACATTATATTATATTAGTTGCCTCCACATATAGCTTCTCATTATAAGAGTAATGCATAGTTCATGTCATCGTTCTTAGGACTAATTGAGCCTATTTATGTGAGCATACCCACCAGGAGCCAGAGAAAGGGCACTACAATTATGAATTCCAGATTATGTTCCAAACCTTGTGACATCCTGTAGATTATTTCCTTGAATCTTCATAACACTCCCAAACACATGAATATCTACATTTTATACATAAGAAGACTAATAGTTTAATGACTCAAAGAGAGATGGAGTTAAATGAACCTACATGAATGCTTTTCATTTAAGTAAAGGATAGTAAAAAACCTTTTAAAATTGTGTGTGTGTGTGTGTGTGTGTGTGTGTGTATAACTACAGATCCTTACTTGCCAAGAAGAACATATGAAGGTCAATAAGTAACTCATTTTCCATCCTCACTCAGAATTTTGTTTGAGATAGTCTTTTTATTAAAACACAGTATCTTTGTTATTTGCAATTGTAAATTCTAGACTAKCTGGTTCCTCTTTTTCTAGATATTTTCTTGTCTTTACTCCTATTTTCTTGTCCTTTCTCCCAGTAAGATCACTATGGTGCCAGGATTTCTGTGGGTTCTAGGGATTTGTCCTCATGTCCCAAGCTTTGTGCATCTGATTCATTATCCACTGATCCATCATCCCAGTCCACAAAGCCATTTAAAGAACATTTTTCATATGGAGAGAGGTAAAGCAATATGCCAATATTTAATCACTCATTCATTCAACAACTTCACCTTTAGTAAATACTCTATGCCAGTCACTGAACTAAATTCTTTCAATACATTATCTCAGCAAATTTTTACAGCAGTCCTAGAAAAAAGGAATCATGATTATTTCCATTTTACAGATGAGGAAAGAAGGCTAGCATCATAAAGCTAGGAAGTGAATCTAGATTTATAATTTTTCTTTCAAATCCTATATTTCTTCTAAAATATGCCATGTCTAGAAGGCAAATTATGTCCCTGTATATGCAATGATACTTACTTTGCATCATAAGGATAGTTCCCCAGCACTGGGATTCTACATTAGGTGGATTGGCATCATTAACTTAGTAGAAACACATATACACTCATGCTCTGTAACCTGGAAGGAATAAACGATGTCTCAGTGAATAAAATATATAGAAACAGATACACACATAGAAAAAGACATACGCAAGTATTGAACAATTTGGGTCACCCTAGAGGTTGAAAGGACCAGAAAGAAAAAGCCATCACATTAGAATTTTTCCTGAAGTAGTTTGTAACTACCTGCTTCATCTCATACTAAAATGCATTTGATGATAACCTAAACTGAACATTGCCTTGTGTACATCACTAGTATTAGACCAACATAAGGGTTCCTATATTGAAACCCACTTCTAATTCTAGAAGTAGGATTCCTTCTGT
Organism: Apodemus speciosus; assembly: GCA_002335545.1. Taxonomy (NCBI): domain Eukaryota; kingdom Metazoa; phylum Chordata; class Mammalia; order Rodentia; family Muridae; genus Apodemus; species Apodemus speciosus. Next base: position 11,376 of record BDUI01009493.1, on the reverse strand, counting down.
TAAAGAAAAACACTAAAGGGACTTGATAAGTCATATAAGATTATTTTCAAGTCAGGAAGTTGCCTCCACAATTGGTTCTGACATTCACTCTTCTTTTCAGGCCCATTGATGCATAGATCAATGACGATACCTATTGGCTGGTAACACCCCAACCTACTTCCTTCTGTAGGGCTAGTTATTACTAATTCCTACCTGTAGCTATTCCCATATCCTCCACTTTTGATTTAGTTCCTAATCTTCTACCAGACAAAGAGATGATTTTCTGAATTCAATCCTAATTATGCAAGCTTACCTTTCTTTTTATTAGAAAGTATAACATGGTCTTTTCTCTACAAGATGATCTTCCTATACCATATAAGGAGAACAGAGCTGGAAATCAGGGATTCCATGTAATATAGCACAGTTATCCCAAACAATACCCTAGGGTTCGGTGAGCCCAAAAGTAATAGGTAATGCTAATGAGGCCTAGACAGAGGTTTTGAGCTCTTTGGGACCAATTGAATAAGGAAATCTGTGCCACATTTGAAACTTCTATGTGGTCAATTCACAAATACAGTTCCTGGGTCAAAAATATGAACTGACCTAAAGCATAGAAGAATTCTAAGCCAACTTAGCCAATTCATCCTATAATGCAACAGATTCAAAGGGAAGCTAGCTTTAGTTACTGTACCCAAGGAACCAGGTGGAGTCGTGGGAAAGTCTGGGCAATTACTTTATCCTTCTGAGTTTTTGTTTTATCATCTTTTCAAAGGTTAGTAAGCTGGGTGGAGAGTTTCTGAAGCAGGAAGCAAGAGAATCTTGTTGAATAGGTATTTTCTGCAAAGCACTGTACTCAGTAATTCTTATCTATGTTCGCTTTACCCTCTAATCTCTTCCAGTTAAGAACTGTTATTGAAATAATAATGTACAGTGTAAGTGAGTGTCTTGCTCATTGCACACTTAATAAATGTCATCTCATATTCTTTCCAAATTTCAAAAAGATATGAATCCCACATTCACTCTAGTACTTTCTAATTCACTCTGAAGAAGATTGTAGCTATCATTTTTAGAATGAATCAGAATGTTGAGGTAGGACAGATGTTAGAAATTGCTTATATATAATATTTCAATGAATAGAGGAAAGAAAAACCTACTCCAAATGAGTTCTACTGAAAGAACAGATCCAGAACCAAAGCCTCCTCCCTCCCATATGTCCATGTTATTTTCTCTTTAGGGTCGATCTCATATAAACCATGGCCAGCCCTGACTTAATAAAAGTAAGGGCAGAATCCAGTCTCTTTGTGGTTGCAATTTATAAAAGCACTTTGGAGTTCAGGCAGGAACATTTCCTGGGAACTTTAGAGCATGGGTTTGGGGCAGGGAAAACTGGAAGCTAGAATCCAAAGGAAACTCAGGGTTAGCACAGCTAGAAACAAAATCAGAACCATCTGTTCTCAGGAGATTGAGGAACTCCACAGGATTCTATGCTCTCTGCAGGGTTTGGAAGTCCACTATTCTCCCCTAGAATCTAGTTTCCAAATCATTGCCAGCCCTAGGTTGCCAGAATCTTCTGCCAAACAGTACAACTTGGTAAGGAAGAATTCTAGTATGTACAACAATCACTATTATCACATTACTAAAGTAATATAGTTTCCAACTGTCTTTTAAATACTGATCTTTATATTTGTTTATTAATTTAATCACATCACAAATGCCTCACCTCTGAATGGTATTATAATGGGGATTAACATCAATTTTGAAGCAACATAAACCTTTAGACCATAGCAGGTAACTTTAAATAGAGCTCAATGTAAAACACAAAGATGGACCATAGAACATAGATCCTAAATTATGTCTGCCCTCAGCTCCATTCAGAGTGGGAATGGAGCTGAGGGCAGTTTAACCTGTGTTGTGCTAGTTGGCTTCACCTTTCAGAGCAACATCATTACAAATGTCATATCTTTCTGCTGAGGTCTTAACACTCTAGACATGGAATCATGATTTGTTTGGTCCCTTAGCCATCTCTCTTAAGTTATCCAAGCAGATTTAATGACCATGTCCATTTTGTTGATGAAGCCTATAAGTGAAAAGTAATAGTTTCATACCCATAAGGTTAACTTGTATTGGAGAAAGTTCGTGAACCTGGTTTGCATCAACTTTGCTGCCAGTGCTTTAAAAATTACACCAATGTCACTCCAAGACACATGAAACCACAGTAAGGCCTTATTCTGACTTTGCCTTTTCCAAGTAATTTTCCAAGACTTTGCTCTTTCTCACTGTCAGCACACTTTACTTGTTTTCTATTTGTTTCTATTGTTTACTCTGAGCTACTTCCTCTGTGCCCAAGCATATAGATACTATTCTCTCCTTTGATCCTAAATATCTTCTCAGAAGTCTTATGGCCAATAAAAGGTAGATCTAAGAGTGCAACTTGGGGCCACTGAGCTTTAATATCCCCCCTCTTTTTGTAACATTTCACTGTTAGGAGCTTATCTGTCAAGCCAATCTGCTAACAGACTATCACACAAACACTAATTAAAGGAATCTGACAATGCTGTATTTGCTTTGATATTTCAGTCAACATGACACAAATACTTACCACTGTTTTTCTAACTAGATTATATTGCTAAGACATTGGGCGCAAATACAATGCTATATAATAAGTAACTATCGCACAATGAAATGTTCACTTATAAATTGGAAGCACTAACTAGACTGCATAAAAGTGGTAAGAGGGAGCCACTAAAGAAGAAACCATGTTGGCTATACTTGTCCAGGAAGAAATCCAAGTGAAGGTTGCCTGGCCAGAAAGAATTAGGAATTCCTTCCAAATTGGGAAGAACAGGGCCTTCTGTGCATGGAAGTTAGTAAGCATAGAGACAAACAAAGCTTTCAGTACTCCATGAGTGGGAACAATTAAAAGATTAGCTTCATTTCAACAGAAGACAGTGGTTAGAGAAGTATTAGAAATAACATGTTAGTTTATTTTTTGTTGTTTTTTTATTTTTTCGTTTTTTTCTTTTTTTATTGGATATATTCTTTATTTACATTTCATTTCCCTTTTCCTGGTTTCCCCCTCCCCCCAAATGTCCCATATGTCTTTTTCCCTCCCCCTGTTCCCCTATTCACCCCTTCCCACATCCCTGTTTTGGTATTCCCCTACACTGCTGCATTGGCCCTTTCCAGAACCTGGGTCCACTCTTTCCTTCTTGTC
>BDUI01009489.1:34297-48780 GCA_002335545.1 Apodemus speciosus | reverse complement strand
CCCTCCTTTTCCCTCCTCTCCTTTTTTCCCCTTCCCTCTCCCTTTTCCCTCACTTCCCATTTTCCTCATGACATTTTTGTTTGTTTCTTATACTTGATCTTAGCCAAAAGGCGGAGAAGCAGTATGTTTGTTTTATGTGGAAGAATGGTGGCCTACATTGATGCTAGTGTACCCAGTGTGTGCATCAGAGCCCCTGGACTGGAGTCACAGACGTTTGCTCTGAGCCACCGTGTGGTTGCTGGGCATCAAACCYGAGTCCTCTGCAAGAGCAGAGTATTTCTTTCTAGCCTCTGAGCCTTCTCTCCAGCCCCCTTTCTGGCCTGTAACGTCAGGTTATTCTACATATGCCTTACATTTAGTTGACTTTTTAAATATTCTTAGTGTAAGTGTTTTAGAAGAGAGCATATTTGCTTTATTAACACTCATGAAATGTACAAGATGTACCATGCTCCTCTGCAACATGATGACAGAATTAAATCCCTTTAACCAGTAATTTATTATTCTTGGCGTTGTGTTTTCTTTTGTTTTGTTTAATGATAGAAACTCCGGGAAAAACAAAAAGCTGTACGAGAAAGTCATGGTCCAAACATGAAGCAAGCAAAGATGTGGCGGGATCTTGAACAGCTGATGGAATGCAAAAAGCAGTGCTTTCTAAAGCAGCAGAGCCCAGCCTCCRTCGGCCAGGTAATTCAGGAGGGCGGAGAGGACCGGCTGGTTCTCTGAGCCCTGTGCCGGCTGGGCTTAAGYCGCATCTGCGTAACATGCTTCCTTCTCGGAAGTGACTTATTCATCCTCTGCTTTCAGACTAGCYGTCCCTTCTAAAGTTGTCTTAGAAATGAAGTGAGGGCAGATCAGGTTTTAAAGGGCTTTGTAACTGCAGAAGAGGCTTTCGTTGTTTGTTTAGCTTAGCCGTCGAGTGGTGTCTCCTGAGTTTTATGGGAAAGGGCTAAACTTGCTCTCTGTAATGTAAGCATGTGTCCATTAAGAACCGCGTAGCTCCCCAAGCTGTCAGAACCGATGGGGTGATGTTCTTCTCAGTCTCTTTCTGACCTAGAGGACTCTTTTAGGACCGGATCTCTTGTTTGAAGAAGCATTTGTCTGAAGTCAGCAGTCGCTGTGGTTTCACTTCAGTTTCTTTCTCTTCTATAAAATACAAACCAGTTAATGTTGTGAAAAGCATTTGTGATGTTCATAGGATTGCAAATCAAATAAAGCCTGCGACCTGTAGAGGCCGTTGATCTTGCATAACATAGTTGTGTCAATTTTTTTAAAGTACTTTATAATATTCATGTCCATCTCCGGATTCTCACTCATTTTCACCAAGAGTGTACTTCATAATGCAATGCTTGCATTGTCCTGAGGACTGTTATTATAAATATAAAAATTGTCATAAAATACAGATGCAGCATAGGCTGGAAAGGATTCCTTGTGAAATTAAGAATCCGATGTGCTCCAGCCTCTGCTTCATCTGTGCTACATACTTAAAGGTTTCTTTGGTTTTTATTAAAGAAAGATATTAAATTTGTATGTTCTCTTTTACTTCATTTTAGCTTCAGTTTGTGTTTCAAAATGTCTTTAGAGTTGAAAACCCAGGTTTTAAATTGTTAGTATGTCCTTTGTAGCCTAGTTCTTTTTAACTTCCCTTAAAAAAGTCATGAAAATTTGTGTTGTAAAATATACAGACATGAATCTCTTTGTCCCAAGTTTAATCTACTCTTAATGTTTATTTGAAAGCTTCTTTATTGGTAATCAGAATCTCAGTGTCCACCTCTGCTCTCCACACAACCGTGCACACGCACACATACAAACACACACATACACAGAGGCACACACACACAGGCACACGCACACAGAGGCACACACACACAGAGGCACACACACACAGGCACACACACAGAGACAGAGAGAAGGGAAGGGGAGGAATGAGAAGGCGAGCACTGCAGGTCTGTGCTTGAGTCTGGCCCCCGGTTTCTGTGCTTGAGTCTGGCCCCCGGTTTCTGTGCTTGAGTCTGGCCCCCAGTTTCTTTGCCCTCTTATCTGGGCAAGTGTCAGCTCCGGCTAAAAGATGAAAGGCTATGTGTTCGTGTATGGAAAGCAACCCTTCYTAATTCAGTARTCATTTTTGGACACCAAGGTAGATTATGCTCCTGTCAGATCAGCCGTAGGCTTGGTGTGTTTTTAGTAGTGTGTGATGCTCCATTAACCAGAATGTGAATTCTGTAACAAATACTTGGAAGACTAGATGGCTTTTCAGAAACGGCACTTGACTCCCCAGAGGAAAGTTATACCTGGAGGCTAATCTGTTTTTCAGCCCCACACTCGGGTCATTCTCCTCTTAAGTTCTGGAATTGTGACTGGCAGCCCCAGGCCCACTGCAGGTTCTGGCTGATTATCACACGCCAAGTGTGTGGATTACACACAAAGGCAGCTCCACCATCGCTTCAGTAACTGAAGCAGAACATCGTTATCACTTCGAGAAAAGCAAATCGGAAAAAAACCTCTAAAAGAACAAGTTATTTATAGGTTTTACGTAACATTGGACACTTAGTAACACAGCTTAATGGGCCTCGTGCAGGCTTCCCTTCCACTCGCCCATGACTTGATTGGAACATTAAGAAGCTTTGACTAACCCTGACAGTTTTTGACAGCTTGTACTTAGTAAAGAAGAGCTTGCTCCATTATTTTCCTTCAAGGTTAATATGCTAACTGGCTAATTGATGAGCGCACTTAATCATTTTAGAAAATAATCATGTCTTTCACGTGATGGCCCAAATAAAGGAGAAGAATGTCGCCTGCGCGTGAGTCTGCCCTGCAGTCAGCTTTCCTTCTCTGCCAGCTCTGGTGAGGACTTTGACTGTCACGGCAACTCCCTCTCGCTCACTATTGGTTCAGGAAATAATCCTGTAAATATGCCCTTTAAGAAGAATCTAGAAGTCGGATGTACTTCCTGGTACAATCAGCTGAATTCAAGGTCACATTTTCCAGAGCTGCGGAGCAGGCTAGAAGACCTCAGAGCCCTGGAGAGTGAAGGGAAGGGACGAGAGACTGAGGACCAGCTGGCTTCCCCTCAGGCTGCTGCTGGCTGCTGTGTGGCTTTCACTCAGCAGGCAGCAATTCTAAAACAAGCCATTGAGTCACATTTGCTTTTATCCGATGTTTGTCATTCTGCTGAATTCTTAGCATGCATGACATTTATACATTTTTTTTTGGAAAATTTTAAGGTCCATGCACTTTCCAAGTGTGTTTCTGAAGTTTTTAATGCTAAGATGATACCAAGCATTTTTTAAAATAATTTGAGTAAAATAAGAGACACTTAAACTAAAAATGTGTAAATTGGCAGGATTCTTTGGATTTGAATTTGGAAAAAAAATGCATCATGAGTAACACAGACAAAGCTGTCTTCACAAAGGCAAAGTTTATATTAAAACTCCCCGTGTTTCTTGGGGAAACCTCATCTCACACAGGCCGTCACCCGGCAGCAGTGGTGCCTGATGAGGGTGAATAACAGGGTTGTTTCCAAAAGAATTCTAGGTGCTTGCGTCATGCCTCTTGCTTGGCAGGAAGGAGTTTGCCTCTGGGAGCAGGTAATGGGTGCCCACCCTGATGATTAGCCTTCCCCATAACTTGCTTGCCCACAGTTGGGCTGTGTTGTGGTGCGGTCGGTCGGTCTAGAGCATGGGAACTGCACTCTTTCAGACAGTCTACAGCGGCCAGAAAGAGCCAGATCTGCGCCTTTGTCACTGGTGTAATCACCTCTCTGTCCTTATGCGGGCCGAATCCTTCCTCCCTCTCCCCTAACCAGGGCAGTCTAATTAGAGCCGTTTGCGGTGGCAGCRAGGCATGTTTTGTCTGGGGAGGGTAGAGAAGGATCATTAAAGGTGATCTGTGTGTTTTGATGTTTGACTCTTCTGTCTTAAGACAGTCTTTTTAAAAAAACATAGCAGGTTCACTGGGCAAGAATACGGTTTATTCTTACCCAGTCCTTGCAAAAGAAATAAAAAAATAAAACACAGAGCCCAAATAAGTMGTTTTTTGAGAGGCCTGGACAAACATGTGCTTTCTGCTCCCAAGCTCCCTCTTTTGGCACACTGGAAGTACTTTCCTGGTCACTGGTAATTTCACAATTTCCTTTCTAGAACCAGAGAACCTTGCAACACTAAGCTGGTTTACTGTTATGGAAATTCACGATTCAGAATATGGGGAGAAATGAAAGACTTTTGTCTTCCAGTGAGGTTTTAAGTTTCCACCCGAGTCATCCCTGTGAGGAGCTGCCTAGTGTAGCCTAGAACTCAGCAGAGAACTGCAGGCCTGGTGCGTGAATGACTCACCCGCATCTTCCTTCGTTGGAGGGACCTCTGAGGGAGCCCTGCCAGCCAGCTCAAAGCTGGCCTGCTGCTGCCCTCGMTGCACTGCAGCTCCCTCCCTACAGAGGCTCGGGCACAGCACTGTGGTATCAAAGGATGGACTTAGCTAAAACATTCATTGAAGACAGCACAAATTAGCAGATACTAGCTCTGCAGTCGCAAGACAAAGAGAGAAAGGGCTTGGACCGTTCCTGGGTGCAGGCATGTGCCAGGCATAGTCCGAGAGGCTTCTGTGGTGAAGCAAGGTGATTGTCACTGTGAGGCAGGACCGACAGACCTCACACTGTGGCCCAGGTGATGACTGTGGCAGAGCCTGCACCCAAGACTTGTGCTCTTAGCTGGTGCCTTGGTGTGGAGTCCACTGTAAACGTTATTTATTTGTAAACAAGTTGGTGTCTGTTTCTGAACTATTACGTGCATTCAATTCTGTTTAGTAACGTTTATAAACTTAGAACACCTTTCTAAAGAATGGATTTGGGGCCTGGAGAGATGGCTCAGTGGACCTGGGTTCAATTCCCAATGCCCACCTGGTGGTTCACAACCATATGTAACTCCAATAATTTTTTAAATTCAAAAAGCCCATAATAAGCAAGACTATAAGATATACTTATTACATTTACTCAATCAAAATTATTTTGACCACTTTAAATAAACATCTCTTGCCTTTTTTTTATAACAGTGCCGAGACATAGACAGCTTCTTTCTGAACTGGAGAATAGTTACTTACATATAAATAATCTGTGTGTGACTTTTTACTGAGTTCCAAAATGTAAAATCTACACGACCTCATTTTTGCTCTAAAAACCTCATAGCCAGACAGGCAAGGTGGCTGAGCAGGTAAAGACACTCGCCACCAAGCCAGGTGATCTGAGTTGGCCCTTCAAACCCTTATGGAAATGAAAGTTATATACACAATAAACGGAATTTTCCAAACACGCAGACTCGAATACTACATAGGAAAGTAATGTTACGTATTTTGAATGGTTTGAGGCATGATTTAAAAAGATGTGAGATGTATCTATATTTGCAAGGATGTGCTAAGATTTTATGGAAATCTGATGAAATTTTTATGGAAAAAATGGAAGATATAAAAACACTTAAGGGCCTGGAGAGATGCTCAGCAGTTAGGAGCACTGGCTGTTCTTACAGAGGACCTGGCTTGGGTCCCAGCACCCACGTAGAGGCTCACAACTGCCTCCAGCATCTTAGGAACCCATTTCCTTTTTCTGTTCTCCTGGAGCACTACACACACACAGTCCACATATAAACATGCAGGAACACATGCACACATAAGAGCACACACATGATAAATAAGTTTGAAATTGACTTAAGGATRCGCATGGCATGGTCAGGAAACGATAAGCGATCTCAGTGCGTGGCCGGGTGGCCTTGGGAGAGGAAGGACACAAGTGTGTGCTCAGCCCCTGTGGTCTGAACACCCGACTCTCCTGACCCACAGATAGGAGTTTTCATGCTTAAAGTTGCATTTGGTCAGTTGCGCTCCAAAGCTTACAAATGAAAACTGTCATAATGATTCATAAACTTTAAATAGCTTTTATCAGTCTCTGATTTTTAATCATATTTTATTGTTATTGCTATTAAGTTAAAATTTATCATATGTATGAATGTATAGAGAAAACAGTATACAACAAGAAGGATGATTTGGGCACACTGTCTTTGGCCTTAAGGACCCACCATGGGCCCCTCAGCTAGACTATATGAAAAGGCACAGGAGAATAAAAGGTGAGGCTGCAGGATTGAACAGACCTAAAATAACGCCGARCATCAGTAAACAGCCAGACCTAATCACCAGGTGTTAAATATGCTGGTGTTGTGCAAAGTCAGCCCAACAGGGATCTAGAATATTCTGCCCTGAGCCCCTCCCACTCTGGGGAGCTCGATCTCAGTTTTACTAAATAAATCTGTGCTCATTCTGCTTAAAAAAACAAAAACAAAAACCAAAAAAACAAAAACCAAGCGTCTGGATGTGGGACAGTGGTTTGTGCCTACTGCCCTGCTTGGGGRCTGAAGCAAGACAGGGTTCCCTAGCTCAGGAGTTCAGGACCAGCCTGGGCAATAATGAGATCAGAGTGGGTGGAGAGGCGGCGAAGTGAAGAAGTGAAAAGAGAAATCCAAACCTAGGGTTCTAGGGAAGACCCGAAGATGAAAAAGTCAAGGCTGGGAATTGCCTGGGCCTGGAGGATGGTCAAGATAATGACAGTGGGGACAGCTGGACGTGACATGCCGTGGGAGAAAGGCATGACATCTGGGTATCAGGATGAGCAGCAGAACCCACAAGAGAAGAGCTTTACAGTGCTTATTTAGCTAATGAGCAGAACTAACCCAGATTTCCTGAAAACTACACCATTTCAAGATACCAACATTTATTACAAAGAGCAGAGTTTCACTGGACTTGCAGACACTCATTTTATGACTTAGTTTATTTCCTTTATGTTGTGTGAAGGGCACTGCAAATCCTTTTGGGGTTTAAGAGCTCTAAGGGACCAATTCAGAAATCAAAAGGAAGAAAAAAAGCCCCTTTGGCTGAGCAATCTTGGGCCCGCCTGATGAAGAGTGACACCCAAGATTCCACCTCCTCTGGAAGCACGTGTAGAATCTGACTTGGAGAGGAGCAGGGACTCCTCGGGGCGTAAGGAACCGCCAGAAGAGAATTATCCTGTGGTACAAGTCAGAGCCTCCCGGGCGGGGATGAGGAAGGGGCTGCTGGAAACCAGATGGCAAAAGCTCTGTGCTGCTGCTCCTGTCAGCACAGGAGCAGCTCCCAGTCTCTTGTCGTGGCTCTCCAACTGTCCCAGCTTCCTTATGGGCTGTTGATGAAATGGGGGTTCTCTGTGTGGAAAAGAACACGCGGTTGTCCGGGGGCTTAACGGCGGAGGTGGGGAGGAGCAGTGTGGACAGTCAGCCAGTTAATCTGTTTATTATATTAGGGGAGGAGGGTATTTTCACACCAATACGAAGACCCAGCCTTTAAGGAGGTATCATCCAATCTTTTTTTAAAAAAAATTATATGTAACAGTTGGAGGATTTTTGTGTGTGTGAAAAAAAAATTGATCATTCTAAAGAATTTAGCTGAGGAACAGAATATCTCAAAGGGATATTTTTGTTGGGAAAGATTTTTATAAGTTTGTATGATTTCCTGTGTTTAAAAAAGAAATGGGAGCTGGTGTCTCACAGTGCTTGATATCTTTCCCTGGAGAGTCAGGAGCGGTTTCATCGGAACAATCTCAGCACTGCCAGGGAGCGCCTTCGCCATCAAGAAGACCGCTTGCCAGAGACTCGGCCGTGTCAAACAAACGTTCAGCGTCTATTCTGACACTTCTCGAAGAATTTGATTGAAACTATATATGTCCAGATAACACTCAGCAAAGTGGCCTTCTTACATTTGTTTCAAGATATATTTGGAAACAAGAGAGATGACCTTGGGCTCAGCTGCTTTTCCAATTTAGGACTTCTCCCTGGGTCTACTGAGCGATACTCCCCACCACTGCAAATTCACCGAATGGAAAAACATTCTTGTTACTCTGTGCCGTAAGGCCTGGGCTGGGGGACATTTCCCCTAGCAATATGTTCTGCCTTTAAAGACTGGCTATATTTATCCACCATCTCTATATTAGCTTTCTAACCACGGGCTTCAAAATATAGTCAGGAAGCACATTTGTTCTTCATCAGAACACCTTTTTATAATCTAAATTGAGCTGAACTTGGATTTTAGAATATTTTAGCTTCTAAGAAATAAAAAACAGCCAACCTTAAGCCTTTGCATTTGCTCTGGCATTCGAAATCCAGTTTCAGTGAAGCCAGAGTTTACTGCAGCTTGATGGAAGGAAGGAAGATTTTGGAGGCTTTGATGGCCCCTTCCAAGGTTGTGAGCACCTGGCCAGGACGGCAGTAGAAGTCCTGCTGGCCCAACTTCTGCCCAGTGCCAGAGCGAGCTCCCAGCTAGATCAGCAGGGGGCCCGTGGAGGCGGGTGGCTGCGCCTCTCTTCACAGTGACAGCCTTTTTAATTGTTGTCATGGCCTTTAAAAGTTTTTGTTTAGATTTGCCTATTTTATTTTACATGTTTCAGTGTTTGACCTGCATGCATGTCTGTGTCCCACATGTGTGTCTGGTGCCCACAGTGGTCAGATGAGATTGTTGGAGTTCCTAGTACTGGGAATTGTGAGCCACCATGTGGTTGCTGGGAACTGAACCCAGGTCCTCTACAAGAGCAGTCAGTGCTCTTAACCACTGGGCCTTCTCTCCAGCCCTTATCACGGTTCTAATCCGTGATATGGATAGCCTCCCTGATAAGGTGTATTTACTTTTAAGCAAATAAGAATTACAGTCTGATTATTGTTTTATCGCACTTAGCATATCATCAGGGGATGGTATCATCTATTTTTGTATGATTTCCTAGTGTGTTACAGAGGTGGTGATGTCTCCAGCACACACAGTACATTAATTCCCACTAAGATGCTGTGCACACTCAAACCGCATGTGGAAACAAAGACGCCATATTATAATATTTTAAGGATAGCTTGTTCTCAAGAATTCCCTGTTGTTTGCTTTGGAATCAAGCTTGACGTCAGTCATTAGCCACAAGGTAAATGATCTGACTGGATCGAAAGTCAACACAAAATTCATACCTACGATACTTTTTAAAGATGACCCTTCCCATCTGATGGCGGGCTCCTCTGCAGCGCTTAATTATTACAGATGGTTACGTCAGCCTTCCTTTGTCATTTCCTAACTTGAAGGCTGAAGACGTTTCTCATTCAATCCTTTCCTCCTCCACAAAAACAAGCTTGCGTGGCGACGGCCTGTGTACATTTCCATTATTGTATTGATGTTGAACCCGGGCAGCGGTTAAAGCCACTCCGCTGACCCAATTAAGCAAATAAGAGCTCGTGGCTGCCCAGGCCGGTGGATTTGCGCAGGATAGGCAGTAAAGTTTCCTTTTCCTGGTTCGAGAGACTCCTCCTATTGCGTAACTTTTGAACTGTGATTTGAGCGATACGGAAAAGGAACATAAAGATGTTCTATAAAATGTTCCCAAGATCTGGAATGCTTAAAGGAAAATTTTCATGAGGAGAATGCCCCCAGCGGGAAGGTAGAATTTTATATGAAGTCAGAAAAATGTGAATTCGCCAAATGTTTTCAGAAACAATGTTGTTTTTCACAAATACGGATTTTCTCACCAAACCCAGAGCTTCACACCTGCCAGGCAGGTGCCTTATAGTCTGAGTCGCACCCTCAGCCCTTCTCATCCTTTCTCCAAAACCGCGGACAGGGCTGGGGCTGGTGTGGGTCACGGGTGAAGTGTGCAGTCTCTGCACCCAAGGTCCTGGGTTTGATCCCAGGAATGGAATAAACAAACAAACAAACAAACAAACAAACAAAAAACTGTAAACCTTTAAGCCTAAGACTTGGAGCATCGCTGGGTGGCTTCTGAGGTTTGTCTGTTTCAAGGGCCCCTTCTCCAGCTCTCCTTGTTTCCAGATCTTCTTGGCCAAGTAGGTATTGTCAGTGTTGAGCAGGAACTTGCTGCTTGAGAGCAAGCCCCTCTCTGCCACCTCCGCRGTCGTCCTGTGACGGGCAAGCTCCAGAGCCCAGGGATTAGCATGTGTCTCTAGACCCGTTTAACACGCAAGGCCTGCCTAATCAGTGCTTTCTAAAACGGTTTTGGACTTCCTTATTTTATGCGTATGAGTGTGTTTGCTCGGACGTGTGTGCATCACGTGTGCATCCGGTACCTCCAGAGGTCAGAAGAGGATCGTGGATTGTTGTAAGCCACGATGGGCGCTGAGAACCAGATCCTGGTCCTCTGGAAGRGTAGCACGTGCTCTTAACCACTGAGCGGCTYTCCACAGCCCCAAAGGCTGCCTGTGCATCTTATCTCAATCTTTTGATACAAGGTCCATATTTGTTTATTTAAGGAGGCAGACCTAGTGTGTGTTCATTTTAAAATCTTAATTTTTTTCTCACCCTTACCGTCTTTCTTCTTTACATGCCATACAATTATGGGTGGGTATGGGGGGGCTGACCATGGGGGGAAGCATTGCATATGTGTGTTGAAGGCACTTGCATGCAAGTTGAGGCCAGAGGTCACATGACTGCAACAGGCCAGACGCAGGTCCTCATACACTGGTGGAGCAAGCCCTCTACTGACAGATTGACCTCCCGGATGGGACATCCTTTAGTGGTTGTTGCTTTTGTTTGATGCTTTTCTGCTGTTCTTTTTTTTTTTTTTTTTAAAACTCTTGTATTTTTCCTCCCTGTTCATGTCAGATGATTCTTATAATTCAAACCTTTCTGATCTTCTCCCTGTATACAGCTTCTTACAGCTAAGTGACTCTGGAACATCTCTCAGAAATGTTTTCTATTTTTAAGGACATAGAAGCCATGTATGGTGGCGTACACCTGTAAGCCCGGCACGGGGGAGACCGAGACAGAAGGATTAGCAGTTTGAGACCAGCATTGGGCTATGTGGCAAGACCATGTCTCAAAAACAATAAACCAACCCCCAAAAGGAATGAGATCCCTGAGGAGGCCTGTGCGGCTCTGACAGTCGGAAGAGCACAGCACATGTGCACATTAACAACCACTTTTAAGGGTGAGTCAGTTCTGTGAGGTGAATAAAACTTAAAAATAACGTGCTCTGTGTAACAAAGTTCAGATAGCGAAGAATATGTGATTTTAAAAAATTGGGCCGTAGGCCAAGGTGTGATGGTGCATGCTCTTAGTCCCAGCACTCAGAAGGCAGAGGCAAGTGGATCTCCATGAGTTCGAGGCTAGCCTGGTCTACAGAGCAAGTTCCAGGACTGCCAGGACTACATAGACCGTGTCTCCAAAAAAAAACCCCCAAAGATCCCGGGCCCAGCAACATGGCCGAGTGTGTAAGAAGTGTTTGCCATGCAAACCTGGCAATCTGAGTTGGATCACTGGGACCAAGAACAAGGTAAGAAGGCGTAATTGAGTCTACAGAGTTACCCTCTAATCGCCGTACCCGTGCTCAGTACTACGCCCTCGTACACCCAGTGATCAATTAAAATTTAAAATTAATAAAGTTCTACCAGATCTTGAGCATGGTGGCACATGCCTGGAATGGAGGGGGGTGCACCCCAGGTTTATGAGCACCCTGTTTGGGTGGAGAAGGGACGGTGGATCTGGATAGGGTTGGGGGAGGGGTAATGTGATCAAAACAGGTACATAATTCTCAAAGAACTGATACAGATATTTTAAGACTGGGTGATGGTGGCGCACRTTTTAAATCCCAGCACTTGGAGAGCAGAAGTAGGTAGATCTGAGTTCGAGGCCAGCATGACCTACAGAGCAAGTTCTAGGACAGCCAGGGCTACACAGAGAAACCATATCTTTAAAACAAAACAAAACAAAACAAAGCAAAACACCTTGAAAAGAATTTAAAAGGAGCATCCTGTCTCAAGGTAAAAATTATGTGTGTGTGTGTGTGTGTGTGTATATATATATATATATACATATATATATGTGTATGTGTGTGTACATATATATGTGTGTGTATATATATATTATATTATGTTATGTGTGTGTGTATACACACACACACACACACACACACACACACATATATATATATATATAGCCAAATTGCCACTCAGAAAGCTGGTGCCAGTCTGCATTTCGCCCAGCTTAGTATTACGGTGCCTCACTGCCTGTCAGCTTGCCTACGCAAGGTATGCTAATGCTACAGTATCTCTGTTAGGATCATAGGGTTACAGAATTTGTAATTAGCCAAGTGTGGTAGTTCTCCCCTTTAATCGCAGCTCTCATGAGTTAGAAGCCAGCCTCATCTACGTAGTTCCAGGCCAGCCAGGGCTACACAGTGAGACCCTGTCTCAAAAACCCAACCAGACAAGCCAGTCACCTATAATCCGGCACAGTCTACAGCTCTGTTCCCAGTGTTCTTTCTATGAAATTTATTTTTAATAAATAATGAAAGTAGCTAGTGGTATCATACTTCCAGATGTATTTTTTATGATAGAACTAAAAGTCCGAGGCTGCAGCTGTCAGTGGTAAGACTCACTCAGTGTGCGTGGGACTCTAAACCTGACCAGCACCCAAGGGAGAGAAGAGATGACAACTGAGCTCCTGGGTGAGCTTTTTCAACTGAGATGCCATGTGACGGTTCCTCTGCCACGCTTTTGAGGTCAGCTCTTGGAGAAGCATTAACGTTCTTGCCTGACACGGACTGTCCCGTCACTCCCAGTTCTCAAACTAGAGGGATCTCCTAGAAGCCAGTTGGTCTCTAGGGGTGGATGGAGCTGTAGGTACCCATGGACACTCAAGTGGAAGGTAGCGGAGTCTGTACCTTATCTCATACATCCTGCTAAGTGTGTCCACATGTGATCATAATAAGCAGTCATGGCGCACGCGCACACACACACACACACACACACAGAGAGAGAGAGAGAGAGAGAGAGAGAGAGAGAGANGGAGGGAGGGAGGTGAAAGACTAGGGAACCCAGCCATCCCACATGACCCCAACGCACCATCCAGTAGCTGCCCTGGTCTCTTGTCTGTGCCAGGCCAGGTGTCCTCCGCCCCCGCCCCCACCCCATCCCCACCCCAATCGCCGCCCTCCTCGCCACTCACCTGTAGGGACCCGCCCCTGGCAATGGAGAGTTACAGCCCTGGGACTCCAAGGAGCAGCTGCTGTCATTCCCAACACGAAGGCCTCGGAGCTGCCGGTCAGTCTGGCCGTCCTTGTAGTGTACCCGGCTGGCCCTCAGCGTGAGGTAGTAGCCACTGCGGTCAAGGCTGGCAGGGGCGTGCTTGTCTTCTACCTTCTGTGGGGCAGTGAAGTTCCGGGCGGCTGGGGGTGGCACTGAGGGTCAGCCTCTCCTAGCCACAACCCCCAGCGTACCTACTTCCCAGCAGCCCCTTCGACACCCAGCCCTGCTCGCCGGGTTCACAGCGAGAAAGCAAACACGCGCTCACCATTGCTGTGAGCCACCACCAGCCAGATGGGGTCTGGGTCAGAGAGGTTGACATTCTCGAATTGTCCCAGGGGTTGCTCCAGTGTGAAGGTGGATTGTGTGAGTCTCCCCTCCAGGGTGGCGCGGAGGAGCTGGGGGGTGTAGTTAATGCTCTCTGGGGAGGGTGGAAAGAGAGGCTGAGTAAGTGTCCAGCTCCAACCAAGGGAGGGCAAGACAGTCTCCAAAGCCCAGATCCATGGGGGAATTAAGAATTCACGCTGGCCGGTTGGTGGCGCACACCTGTAATCCCAGCACTCTGAGAGGCAGAGGCAGGTGGATTTCTGAGTTCGAGGCCAGCCTGGTCTACAGAATGAGTTCTAGGACAGCCTGGTCTACAGAATGAGTTCTAGGACAGCCAGGGCTATACAGAGAAACCCTGTCTCGAAAACACCAAATCCCCACCCCCAAAAAAGAATTCACGTTGTCAGCCTGGGGTGGGGGTGGGTGAGGGGGTGGCACACGCCTTTAATTCCAGCACTTGGGAGACTGAGGCAAGCAGATTTCTGAGTTCGAGTCCAGCGGATTTCTGAGTTCAAGGCCAGCCTGGTCTACAGAGTGAGTTCCAGGACAGCCAGGGCTATACAAAGAAACGCTGTCTCGGAAAAAAACAAAAAACAAAACAAAACGAAAATCCATTTTGTTCATCACGTGCCTGTAATCCCAGAGATAGTGGGATGGGAGGAGCAAAGATGATTGGGAGGCTGGCCTGGCCCCATAGTTGTCTTGCTGATCTATAAACACCCCATATAGCCATACCTGTACCCTCATATACACATATGTGCAGAGAGAGAGGAGAGAGAAGGGAAGGGGGAGAGAGAGAAAGAGAGGGAGAGGGAAGGAGGGGGAGGGGAGGGGAGAGAGGGAGAGGCGGAGGGAGATGGAGTGGGAGGGGGACACAGCCCATCTAGCAGGACCAGAGGCTAGCCCATTCAAAGACATTCCTTGTTCCTGTCTTAGTTCTCTGCCACCTCCCACCATCTTCTACCCCCACCTCGGTCACATGATCAGTGTCCACATCAGCCCTCATCCCTCTGTCCCCTTCTCAGAGCTTCAGATGTGGTAAGGACCTGGAAACTATGGCTTTGTCCAGCTTAGCCGCTGGTG
>BDUI01009489.1:11461-21979 GCA_002335545.1 Apodemus speciosus | reverse complement strand
ATGGGAGAGACAGAGAACCAGGCCCAGTGGACTATGGGAGAGACAGAGAACCAGGCCCAGTGGACTATGGGAGAGACAGAGAACCAGGCCCAGTGTATTATGGGAGAGACAGAGAACCGGGCCCAGTGGACTATGGGAGAGACAGAGAACCAGGCCCAGTGGACTATGGGAGAGACAGAGAACCAGGCCCAGTGGACTATGGGAGAGACAGAACATGGCCCAGTGGATTATGGGAGAGACAGAGAACCGGGCCCAGTGGACTATAGGAGAGACAGAGAACCAGGCCCAGTGGTCCATGTGCTGGTGGCCCACGTGCTGGTGGGACAGCCTTCCTTTCCCTTCGCCTTTCCAGCAGGGCAACTTCACCAAAGCACTACCAGGCTTTGCAGGTCTTCATGCTTTCATTTTTAATTTGGGGTATTTTCTATTGTTTGAAGGTTGCCTTGCAACCCATTTGCCTGGAGGCTTTAAACAATATAGAGTTTCTTTGCTGAATAGCAACAGTAGCCAAGAGAGACCGAACATAAACTTTTAAGTCTATTTTCTCAGAGTTTGTACATCAGCAATGGCTTTAAACCGAGGAACTCGCGCCCCCAGCTTGCCTGCCCTGGGGAGGGCGGAAGGGTGCCTGGCAGAGAACGCCGTGTGTGCTCTTATCGTCTGTGCGGACGCAGGGACAAGCACCAGAGTAGGAAAACAAAACATCTGCTATTAATACACCCAAGTCCTCCAGCACATGGGCTGGATTTGATTATTTGTGAAAGGGAAAGATACTCTTTGACCCTCCAGAGCTCTTGCCAGCCAGGACAGAGCTGGCAGAGGCAGTACCCTTCATGATGCGAGAGGGATGGGAACCCAGGCTTGGCCTTGGACAGGAGAGAGAAGCCTTCAGACTTGTCCCAAGAGAAATGGTTTGCCTGGCTCAGTATGTCTGAAGCCTGGGCCCCGCCCGCTCAGAGGAGAAAGAAGGGGGTGGGGGTCCTGCTGGGAGATTGTGGGAGGGGGTGGCCAGGGGAGGGGCAGTGAGTGGATTTAAAGTGAAAAAGTAAAAAAATAAAAATAAAAAAACGAAGTGGGGGGAACCAGGCTCAGGCAGAAAGCTAGGCAGGGAAAGGGCCAGAGGACCCCACCTCTCCATCAGTCAGGCATCATCGCCATGTTTATGTCCGACTCCAGGAGCCAGAGTCCCAGGCAGCCTTGCCAGGACCCTTCACCGCTTGCTTGGCAGTGGGCAAGGCTAAAGGGGACAGGGCCGGGAAGACCCTGTGCCGAGCAGGTGCAGGGTCCCCTCAGCCTTCCTCCTGTGACAAAGCGTCCAGGTTGGCAAGGGTTGCCTAGATGCCTAGTTAATGATAAGCCTTCAGCTGGCAAAGAGCCAGATGGGGGGAGGGGAGGGGGCAGCAGCACACACAACACCTAGTCCAGTGCCTGCTGTGTCACCCCAGAGGCTCCACAGTGTCCTAACTGCCTGAAAGATCCCCGCTTATCGCCCACCACAGTTAGGCTGCTGCCTCTGGCCCAGAGAACACTGAGCAGGCAAGAGCCCCGGGCAGACACGGGGAGAAAAGGGCCGTGCTCGGCTCGCAGGGCCAGCCCTCTCCAAGAACAAACAGGACAAAGGTCACTGTACTCAGAGCGCCTCTCCCATCCTGCCTGGCTCCTGGGCCACATGCCGCAGGTCGTCCTGGCATTGCTACACCACGCAGGTACCTGCCGTTCCTGCGCCTGCTTCACCCCAGCCAGATGCTATTCCCCAAGTGGGACACGGTGCCATCCCTAGTGGAAGCGACAATGTCCCTTAGAACAGGAAAGCCATCATGTCTGAGCCTGTCGGGGAGCCAGGAGACGTTCCGATGCGAGTACATATGAGAGGAAAGTCTTTAACAGATGCGAGTACATATGAGAGGAAAGTCTTTAACAAAAGCCAGCTCCCAGGCCTGCCTGCAGAGGCAGCTCTGTGGGAACGCTGCTCGCCAGGCTCCCTCAGACTCTAAACTGGCTGACAGTGTTGTCCCACCATCCAGGCAGGCTCCGAGTATCCACTGGGCTGCTCTTCGAGAATTCAAATAAGTCGGAGGCCACAGAGTTTGGCAGGAGTAGGCAGGCCTGGCACTACTTAGCCGGAGACAGAGCAAGGGAAAGAAGGCTTGGGCATTGTGAGCCGCTGAGGTCCTGGCCCACGGCCTTCTCGCTGGGTGGGTATGAGGAGAGCTGCTGCTTTTTCTTGTCCGGGGATGGCCTCYAGGCCCTCAGATGATAGGCATGTAGCCACAGCACTCAGCGCAAACCACACAGAGCACACTGCGTGAATTCTCGCTTTATTCTGTTTTGTTTTAAATTTATGTTTCTTGGACATGGTCTCCAGTAGCCCAGGCTGGCCTCAAACTCACTACATAGCCCAGGCTGACCTTCGGTTTCCATTTCCCAAGTGCTGGGGTTACAGATATGCCCTGTCATGCCCAGGGTGTCGCCTAGTTTAACTTCCACCTGTGGATACCTGTGGGTTAGGCATAGCACCGACCCACCAATGACTGAGGACAGAGCCGCGGAGATGAAGGGCTGTGTGTGAGCATGCACGTGCCGTAACGGTGACTTACACCTCCCAACCCCCACCGCCCCCGTGAGGACAGGATGGTGAAAATGGAGGCTGTGCGCAGGCTTCTTAGAAGCTACAGCTCCTGATTTATGCTCCTCAAAACTGTCTGAGGAAGTTGTTTAGCTTCTAAGGTGATAGATGAAGGCTGGGTCTTCTGTTTGCAGAGCCTAGGGCGGAGGGTAAGTCAGGACAGTTTCCCTTCTGTCCCCAAGGGCTCCACAGGCCAAATGCAGGCCAGTGTTTACACCATCGTTTTGAAGGCACTGGCCTTAAGCACAACCACTGGAAGCTCTCTCGCTCCCCTCTCTGTCTCTCTGTCTCTGTCTGTCTGTCTGTCTGTCTGTCTGTCTGTCTGTCTGTCTGTCTCTCTCTCTCTCTCTCTCTCTCTGTGTGTGTGTGTATGTGTGTGTGTGTGTGTATGTGTGTGTGTGTGTGTGTGTGTTCGTCTTCCTCCAGCTATCCTCCTTGTGGAGAGAAGCCAAACGGGAGCACTTCCCACCCATTCCCTTTGACGCAGTCAGCACCAGCCAGAAACCCCAGACGCTGCTGAAGCCGGCTGATGCCCCCCCCCACCTTCTGTGGCCACTCCACCTGGGGGCAGGGGTGCTCTGCAGCCCCGCTGTGACCCCCAAGGAGCCAGCTGGCTGAAGCACTTGTACARATTGGGGTGGCCRCAGCAGCTCGCTCCAAGCGTGGGAAGAGGACGCCTGGGCTTAGAGCGTGTGTGTTCAGGGCCTTYTCTCTAAAAGTCTCTTCGCTAAGGAGGAGGGCGGAGGCGTTTCTACAGCCAGGAACAGCCTCCCTCACGAGTAGCTCTGAAAGGGAAATTTTAGTCCAGTACCTCATCCCTGCCAACAAGTGTGCCACCAGCTGCCTCAGAGCCACTTAGGGTACTCTCGTCCCCTTCTATGGGCATGCAGTGCTCATGGAGGACCCTGGTTCCTGACTGTCCCCAGGGCCGCAAGACCACAGTTTAATGCCCCAGCTGGGCCGTCAGCTTTGCCCACATTGCTTCTGAATTATACTCGCTGGCCACGGGCCCCAGCTCTCCTGTCCCTGTGCCCTGATGGCCTCTGGTTAATAAGCGGCTCACTTAAAGACACCAAGGGCTCTTTGGAGAACCAGAGAAAGCCTGTGGTTGCCGGAGTGCAGGCCAGGAAGGCCTGGACTCAGCCCAGGATCTCGGGGCCTGTTCATGTTCTTTACCGTTTGTAGCGTTCCTTGTGGGCTACAGCGGATCCCCACCCAAAAGCCGCAGTAGACAGCTAGGTGAGGCAGTGAGGTAGTTATTAATCACGGGAGACATGCTGAAGCCTGAGGTCCCTTCCTGGAAGAGCTTTAGTTCTCTTTCCTGAGAGACCAGATCGACGAGCTCCCTGAACTTCAAGCACTAACCTCGACCCCTCCTCTCCAGCCCCCCCCCGCCCCCCGCAACTGCTGAGAGGGATGGCTCTCTTCCCACCTGCCCCCTCCCACCCACCCACCTGCCCTGCCAACCCCAGGACCTTTAGATAAGACCTTGAGAAGTCTCTGTAGAAGGGAACACTGGGGAATGTGTGTCAGACACTCCACCCCACCCCCCCCCCACACACACCAGTTGCCACTGGCTCTAAATCCAACAGCACCAGGGGAGTGGGAGCCCCTCCCAGGACTGTGCCCTTTCTCAAGGTCCTGGTCACCTTTGTCACCCCCTGCAGGGATCCCCCACTGCCAGCAGAACTGTTTTGTTGAAGCCCAGCAACAGGACAGGTTGAACAAGAGATCTCTTGACAAATGCTTCTCACTTAATCCTCCCTGACTTGGCCTCAGGTTGCTTAGCCAAATTTATCGGGCACTGCTGGTGCCCGCGGGAACCTTGCCTCTGGTGCCAGGCATTGTGTCTGGATGTGGGAATCCAGGGTAAACGGTGAAGGCCCTGTCCTTGAGGGCGGATGTTTGGGAGAGATAGTATAAAACAGAGACCCCACTCCTTCGAGACGGCACCATCCACCCCTGCTCCGCGCACCCCTCCTCTCACCCCACTGCCTCTAGGAACTTATAGACTAGCTGCAGGTCTGCAACAGAGGGACACGGAGGTGGCGGTAACTTGGGCCCAACACCGTGGAGGTTGAGGAAGAGAAACAGTGGGTTCAAACCCAGCCTGGGCCAGAGCGTAGACAGCGAGCAGGTACCGCAAAACTGACTAGAAAGAGGCTGGCAAGATGCTCCACAGGTAAAGGCGCCTGTCGCCAAGCCCGACAACCCGAGTTCAGTCCCCCGGGCCCACGTGTCGGGAGGAGAGAGCTGGCTCCCAGAAGCCGCGCCGTCATTTCCATCCCTGTATTTTGACATATACACATCCAAACAGACACATCCACAAGAAATAATTAAAAAAGAAAGAAAGAAAGAAAGAAAGAAAGAAAGAAAGAAAGAAAGAAAGAAAGAAAGAAAAGTGGGCTCAGTGGCTAAGAGCACTGGCTGCTCTTCCAGAGGATCCATGTTCAATTCCCAGCACCCACGCGCAGCTCACATCTGTGTTTAACCATAGTAACAAGGGATCCAAGCCCTCTTCTGGCCTCCACCAGCACTGTGCACATGTGGTACTCAGACATTCAGGCAGGCTAAGCACCCAGATACATAAAATAAAAGTGAGCTAAAATTTTTTTTAAAAAAAGAAAGAAAAAAGGAAAGTAAAGAAGGAAAATGAAAAAAATAAATCTTAAAAAAAAAAAAAGGATAACATTTTCCAGATAGCAATGGATTAATGAAGTAATACGGGGTTCCGGTTCTTCAACACTAACAACTGTTCATGTTTGGCCAACCTATCTCCTCGAGCAACGTCTTCGTGGGTAACAATAATTCACTGAAAAGTACCCAAGGATGGGGAGGAGCTCAGCTGGTGGAGTGAGTGCTCTCCAGCAAGGATATAAAGACCGTGGCTCGGGGCCAATGGGATGGCTCAGAGCAGTGGTTCTCAACCCTCTTGGGGTCAAACAACTCTCACGGGTGTCACATATCAAATATCCTGCATATCGGATATTTATGTCACAATTCATAACAGTTGAAAATTATGGTTATGAAGCAGCAACAAAATAATTTTTGTGGTTGTGGGGGGAGGGGGTCACCAGAACATGGGGAACTGTATCAAAGGGTCACGGCATTAGGAGCGTTGAGAACCTCCAGCTCAGAGGCTGATGGTGCTTGCCACCACGTGCGATGGCCCCAATCAATCCYCAGGACCTGTATAGGAGGAGAGAACTGAAATAGTCTTCCTGCCTCCATATGTGTAGTGTGGCGCATTCATGCATATAGACACATGCACAAGTAAATGTAATAAAACACATTACATGTTAAAGGCCTGGGTTTGATACCCAGCACTCCATTAACTGGATGTAGTAGCCCATACCTATAAGACCAGCACTCAAGAGATAAAGGCAGGAAGATCAGGAGTTGAAAGCCATTCTCGGCTACATATCAAAGTGGAGGCCAACTTAGGATATAGAGGACACTGTCTATAAAGTTTATAATAGGGTTGTGGTCTACAATGCATGAGACCTGAATCCTGCCCCCAATACCACAGGTAGGTAGGTAGGTAGGTAGGTAGGNAAAAAAAAAAAGGATAACATTTTCCAGATAGCAATGGATTAATGAAGTAATACGGGGTTCCGGTTCTTCAACACTAACAACTGTTCATGTTTGGCCAACCTATCTCCTCGAGCAACGTCTTCGTGGGTAACAATAATTCACTGAAAAGTACCCAAGGATGGGGAGGAGCTCAGCTGGTGGAGTGAGTGCTCTCCAGCAAGGATATAAAGACCGTGGCTCGGGGCCAATGGGATGGCTCAGAGCAGTGGTTCTCAACCCTCTTGGGGTCAAACAACTCTCACGGGTGTCACATATCAAATATCCTGCATATCGGATATTTATGTCACAATTCATAACAGTTGAAAATTATGGTTATGAAGCAGCAACAAAATAATTTTTGTGGTTGTGGGGGGAGGGGGTCACCAGAACATGGGGAACTGTATCAAAGGGTCACGGCATTAGGAGCGTTGAGAACCTCCAGCTCAGAGGCTGATGGTGCTTGCCACCACGTGCGATGGCCCCAATCAATCCYCAGGACCTGTATAGGAGGAGAGAACTGAAATAGTCTTCCTGCCTCCATATGTGTAGTGTGGCGCATTCATGCATATAGACACATGCACAAGTAAATGTAATAAAACACATTACATGTTAAAGGCCTGGGTTTGATACCCAGCACTCCATTAACTGGATGTAGTAGCCCATACCTATAAGACCAGCACTCAAGAGATAAAGGCAGGAAGATCAGGAGTTGAAAGCCATTCTCGGCTACATATCAAAGTGGAGGCCAACTTAGGATATAGAGGACACTGTCTATAAAGTTTATAATAGGGTTGTGGTCTACAATGCATGAGACCTGAATCCTGCCCCCAATACCACAGGTAGGTAGGTAGGTAGGTAGGTAGGTAGGCAGATAGATGATAGATAGATGGATGGATGGATGGATGGATGGATGGTTGGATGGATAGATAGATGAATTGATAGCCATTAAAGCCCCACAACTCATAGCAAGAGTTCAAAACGTGCAGCCTCTGGGAAGCCCTGGAGACTCTGAAGCTCCCGGAAGGCAGAGACTGGGAAAGAAGCTAGTGTGCCCTTTATTAGTAAGGGCCCGTTGTCCCAGCTAATCCTTGAAGCTTGACCCTCTCTGGTTTGGTTCACATTCTCCCAGAGAAGAGCATTCCCTGATAAAATGTTCCCTCCCTTGGTCCTCCATGCCTCTCTATGGAGTGCCAGGAGGCACTGGGACTGTCCACACTTAAGCCTCGCCTGCCCGAGATGGGCATTCAGCTCCCCTAATCACTCTCCCCAGCTCAACCACCCGCTCCTGACCCCCCAGCCCCCACCCATCTCGGGTTCTGTTCCCTCAGTTCCTTAATCAAATTAAGGGAAAGGAGGGGGTTTAGATAGGGTTACTAAATATATTTCTGTTCAGGGATAGAGAAAACGAGGAGCTGGGGAGGAGGGGGAGTGTGAAATTCCTTAATGGAATGTGTCCTGAGCCTCCTTTCCCTAGAATGAGCCGGCTTGGATCACATCTCTGCAGTAAAGTGCTTGTACAGCCACTATCTCCTGGAGATAAGGTCCCGTGGCAGTGCGCCCACCCAGGGAAAGGTCTGCTGAGGCCATCGGACCCTGTGAGCTGAGCTGACCCTGGTCTATATATTTCACAGGACACCCTGGCCATGCAGGGGTGACTGGGCTCTCTGTGGATGTGACACCAACAGGGACTGTTCACAGCCGGAGGGCACAGTTCACAGGGTACACTATCCCCACACCAGGTCTTTTGGAATTTTTGTTTTTCTGTTTCAAATACGCTAAACTATAAAGGGGGAAGAGTTGCCACCATGATCACTGCCTAGCCTCTGGTGATCCGTCTGTGAAATACCTATATATGCACGTTTATTGGAAAGTGGACTCAGACACACACATTGTCTATATACTTCTCATATTTACCACAACCCTTTAGTGTTCCATTCACCAACATTTCTTCAGAAACACCTCTCTCTGATTTCATTTTACATTGATCTTGTGGCGGACGGGTCCATGAGCCACAATGGATATGCAGCACTACACTGACCTCTACGATGCAGAGGTCATAGGACAACCTGAGAATCAGTTCTCTCTTTCCACCATGAGGGTCCTGCGCATCAAATGCAAGCCCCGCAGCAAGCACCTCTTCCTGCTAATCCATTTTGCCAGGCCCTGGAAATAATTTCTAAAAAAAACCCATACTTTGGATTTGTCCGATATCAATATTGAGATAAATATTGCTCATGCCATCTAGTCTCAGAGGCTGGGGACTCTTAAGAATGTTACACGTGACATGAAATCTTGCAGTGACTCAAGCTACAGGTAAGGATGGTGAGGCCCAGTGAGGTGAAGGAACTTGTCCTCAGTCCCTAGGATCCTGGGCAACATGGGCACAGACTTTTTWAATTAGCCTACCAGTGACTTGTCTTGTTTTTCCTTTCCCCAGTGTTGGGACTAGATCCCAGGACCTTCTGGGTGGCAGATAAGAGCGTATGTACCTGGAGTCTGTGTCTCTCATAGCCTCACTTGACATCTAAGTAAACTTTTCCGTGAGTTTATCATGAAGAATGATTCTCCTGTTGTTGGATATCTAACCCCCACCCATTCCTTTCCCACCCCCCACTTGATTATCTTAGCTTTAAACCACCACCTTTTTCTCCAGAACCTTTTCCTAGAAGTGAAATGACTGAATGGCCCCTTTAACAGCCTCTTTACACATTACCAAGTGCCTTCCCAGAAAGCCACTGTGACACACTCCCTCTGACACGCGGAGGAGATGGCCCTCTTTAAAAGCAGTCCCGTTTGGTAGGTGGAAGATCTCCCCCTCTGTGTGATTTGCATTTTCCTTGCTCGCTGGTGAAGCTGAACTTGCCTTTTCACGTCTCTTAGTCAGTCACCTCTCCACTAGTACTTACCACAGGGCAGCTTTGCCACCACAGCCTGGCTCTCCCTCTGCTCAGTCTGCACCCAGTCACTCTAGGGAGCCCTGTGAGAAAGAATCCGCTTTCACATCCCATAYGCCCTGCAGAACTTTGGTCGTCACGTGGACCTGTGCCATGGCTTAGACTTCTGTTTCCTTTCCCTCGCCCCGGCCCCAGCCACACCTGACTCACTTTGGGGCTCCTGCCACAGTGCCACACCTCAGGGACAAAAGGGTCAGAGTGCAAGATTTCCCTTCCACCTAATCTGCCACCCCCAGGCTGCTCAAAAGGGAGGCAGGCTCTCTCTGTGTCCAGGCAGTGCCCAGGCTAGAGCCAGCAGGCCAGGCCCTGGGCTTTCTCTTCCCAGGAAACTTAAATTCCTATTGCTCTCTGGGGAGGAGAGAGAGCATTGGGGCCAAAGAAAGGACCTCAGTTTCTCATGAGCCTGTGGCCTCGGCTGCCCGGCCTCTCTACGGAGGTTCTGATGGGCTCCCCCGATCTTCAGAGAGGCCTGCCATCCTTTGCAATAGAGGGGCATGCGCCATCATCTCCCTTCTCTCTCTGGCTGGTGCACAGTGGGTACAGAAGAACGCCACCCAGAGCTGTATGAGGCGGGTGCTGACGCCCTCAGGGTCCAGAAAATATGCAGGAGTCCCCCCTCCAGGCTCCGGCTTCATRTCTGGCAGTGTCCCTGTGGGTGTGGTTCCTATGCACGGTCACCCAATCTCGCCTGCAACACCTAGAATTGTTAGCCTCAAGATTGGACAATATGACCTCCTCAATATCTATGAGCTACCAGACATATCCTCTCAGTTCCTTAGGTGGAGTCCCGGTTCAAAAGCCTATTTCTGTTGCCTCCGCCTGTCCCAGCTTTAGATGATGAAGGGACTGGAGGGTGTTAAGTGCCAAGAAAAAAATGTCAGTTGGGGAGGGGCAGGAATTAGAGCATGACTCAGCTCACGACGACGGCGCCATTATGCTCACACAGCACCAACAGTGTCAAACATCCGAGTCCGTTCTCTGGCAAAGCAGCCGTTACACATCAGGGAAACAGAGGCTTAGAAGCCTCAGCYACACGGGACAAAGCTGGGTTGAAGGCAAATGAGTGGTCACACAGCAGTGCGTGATGCAGCCCAGTGAACTCTGRCTGGCCCAAAGTGGCTGAGAGGCCTGACAGAGCTTCAGCTCCAGAGGGCGGAGCCTGTAGCCAAGGATGTAAGATGCGAAGGGGACTTGGTGGGACCAGATGTCCTCACTGTCCCAAAGGTGGACACAAGAGTCAGGAACCTTTAGTGAATCCTTCAAGGTACTAAAGAAGGCCTAAGATGGGCAAGGTACCTTGTAGATCGATGACCAACTGCAGACAAGAGATAAGAGTTATGGCAAAGAATTGGTTCATGCAATCTT
>BDUI01009487.1:44721-57615 GCA_002335545.1 Apodemus speciosus | reverse complement strand
TCTGTGTGTGTCCACATGTACATGCATGTGTCATGTCTCTGTATGTGCATATGAGTATCTCTGTATGTGTGTCCAAATATGCATGCTTGTGGTTCCATTGTTAGAATATTATAATATTTAAATAGAAATCTTATTTAAACATATAGAATATACAGAGTTCCTAAAGGTATTTTTTTTTTGTATTATTAAAGAGTGTTCTCTCCTCTTCTCCTTTTCTTTCTCTTTTTCTTTTCTTTGAGTCAAAGTCTCTCATTAAACCCAGAACTCATCTATCCCAGTTACTGTGGCTAGTCTGCTTTGGGCATCTCCTGTCTATGTCTCCCAAGTGCCAGAATTTTCACACAGTTGCTACACCTGTCTAGCTTCTGTGTGGGCCGTGGGGATCCTTATGCTGGCTTGCATGGTGAGCATTTAGTCAAACAATGAGTTGGTCTCTCTAGCTCCTTGTTTCTAATAGGCTTTTAAGTGACTACATTGACAAAATTGTTGCATCAAAACAGATTGTCCATCTATTTATCGATTGATTCACTCATTCACACACCTTTTCTTGGAATGTCCTTCCATCAAAACCAGAACATATCATTTAGTTAGGTGAAAGGAATTTCTCGCAGAATTAAATCAACAGCAGTAACTATTTCTCCTTTTGTCTGTTTAGTCCCATTAAGAAAACACCTTGAGTGTCCTTCACTAAAGTGTAGCCTGTAGAGTCCTTTGATGGTCTCTTGCTGCAGCATGATTGAAAAGTCTGGATAGGAAGCCAGACCAATGAAGACCCAGAATGCCAAAGCACTGTTCTGAATATGAATAAAACAGAGAGTTTGGCAACTAAGAGAACAGGTGTTGCTGAGCAGAACCTGTTGGCTGTTAGCAGCAGGGAGACAGGGTAGGTTGTGGAACACATCTTTACAAGGAGTGGATGTGGACCCAGCCAGCAGGTTTTCAGTAAGCAGCCTTGCATTTGTTCTAAATGGCCAGCTGTCTTCAGAGCAACCTCCCCCACACACTGATTTTCAACCCCCTCCAAAATCGGGGGCATTTGCTTTTAAAGGAAATTGTATACAGTATACTTATGTATGAAATAGCTCCAAACGTTGCTGTTTGTTTGACTAAAGATCCTAGAAGAGGTTTATAAATTTGAAGTTTCCTGAAGTAGATCTGCCTACCATTCTCCACAGTCAAGAGACCTTGGTCTGTCCTCACTGATCTGTTTACTTCTAGAGCAAATGAATTTAAGGCCATAGTGCTGAGAAACAGAATGACAACTAACTGAGTTATGGGAAATCTATAAGATAACTTCACTTGTACTGTGGTTAAAATAGTAGGTGCATTACAGTGAACGACATCAGGTCTGACATCAACTGAAAACCAAACACAAGCAAACAACATTTAGACAGAAACTTAAAGACTACATAAATCCATATTAAACAAACTATAAAACTTAACCACTACACAGAAAATCTAACCCCTTCCCTGAGTGTGTGTGTGTGTGTGTGTGTGTGTGTGTGTGTGTGTATGTGTGTGTAGCTGATTCTGATTTTCTTTCCTGGAAAACAAAATGTAGAGAACAGGTAAAGCCATCTGTCCAAGTTTCATTTCTCTTGCTGTGCTAAATACCCTGTCAGAAAGCAACTTAAAGGAGAAAGGGTTCATTTTAGCTGACAAGTCCAGACTGCAGTCTGTCACTGCGGGGGAGTCAAGGCAGCAAGACCTTAAACGTGCTAGCCACATCACACCTGCAGTCTMGAGCAGAGAGAAATCATGCACGATTGCCTGCTTGTGCTCCGCTCAGTTTCTCTATGCATGAACAGTTCAGGAGCCTCTGCCTAGGGGATGGACCTGGCTACATAGTGTGAGTCTTCCTACATCAACTAATGTATCTAAGACAATCCCCCAGAAAGACCCATGGGCAACCCAGCATAGACAGTAACCACCTGGGAATATAGTCTTGATGATAAGACTGTCGTGGTCCATTGACAGTTTATGTGAATTATCATACCGTCTTGCCTAGTTATCAAACTTTAGTTAAGACCATTTTTAGTACAGTAACAGAGCAATGGAAGAGAAGACAAAGCTCTAAAAATGTCTTTAAGTGGAGATTTAATACACATTTTGGATGGAAGTTTAAATCAAGATAGAAAAAACAGAGCTGTCGTAATTGCAAACCATGGACAACAAAGGAAACACATTTTCAAGCATCACCGAAATTCACTGGCATTCAAAAACAGTGAGAACTCCACTAGTAAAGAGCTATTATTGGCTGCTGAATTTACTGGAAAACCACTAATATCTGGTGGTGGTGAAGACTGAGGAAATGGGCATCCCTGTTATAACTGGTGAAGGTGTGAACTGGTGAGGCCTTGGGGAAACCTAATTTTGTCCAAGCTATTTTAATTTATAGTAATTCCACTCACGGTCCCTTGTTCCAAAGACTTGGATAGGGTCCAGAAGTTTTACATACCAGGTTCATTACTGCTGTACTATTATTGTGATGGGAGAGGAGGAGGAAGAGGAGGAAGAGGAGGAGGGGTTAGAGACGGAGGAGGCGGTACGGGAGGGAATAAACAAGCTATGACGTTTCAGGCTCTACAGTGGTTTCAATTATGCAGCAGTCAGAAGGCGTGGACTAGCATGGAGCTCAGTGGTACAGCACATGCTTAGCATGTCCCCAAGAGCCTGTATTCAGTCTCCACCGCTCACACACAATCCGTATGTACTGCCACTGAAAAACTCCCAGCGGGCCAGCCAGATGACTCACTGGGCAAGGAAGCATGCTGCACAAGCCACATGTGCTGAGTCTGGACCCTGGAAGTCACATATGGGTGGAGGGAGAGAACTCATTCCACAGACTGTCCTCTGACCTTCTTCATGCATGTGCCATAGCATGTGCTTGCCTGGACAAACACATGCACATGCGAAAGCACATACTTTCATGTTAAATTTGTAAGTGAATAAAGCAAGTTAAAGGTCAATATGTCACACAAATGTGTGACATCATTTGTGTAAAATATAACACCATATAGCTAATATAGTTATATCTCCACAGGTATTTAAGTATCTATTATGTATATTCTAAAAGATACATACCAGACTGATTGAAAAGTTTACCCTTAGGGAAGAAACAATATTGGAGAATCTGTGATGGTGGGATAGGATGTGACTGACAGTTACAGAAGACACCTTAACTTTGCCTTCCTATGTGTTAATTTGGCATAGTAAGTACGACAGCATAATTTTCAATAAAAGGAAAAATCAGATAAGTGGAACTACATCAAATTAAGGAACTTCTCAACAGGAAAGGAAACAATCGCCAGGAAGGAAAGGTGAACTGAGGATGTCTGTAGACCATATATCTCATAAAAGTTTGTTGATGTAAAAACCAGAGCTATCACCTCAAAGTGAATAAGAGATAGTTTATTTGTAGAGCAAAATATGAGTGACCACATTCAAAGGGCACAGAGTCAGGCGCTCCAACTACCATGTCTCAACCCGGTAGCAGTTTCATGARCCTTGTTTTTTGTTTTTGTTTTGTTTGTAAAAAGAAGCAGAACCAAATCGCTATGAATCAAGATAATTTACCAAGCACATTAGTGGAAATATCAGGTAAAGTAGATACAGTGAAGTAGTAGGGGGAATCTCTGCTATAGGCCTCAGACACTACCTGATGATATTTATCAGATGCTATCTGATAACACTCTCAGCCTTTGGGTAGGTAGAGCCTTGGGTTGGGTTTATGCATTCTATAGGATTTACCTAACAGTTATAAGAATTTTAGGTCACACACAGAGGTGGACAATAAACAACTAAGGGGCTAAGATAGCCCAAGATAATTTGGCCAGGATCTGCTGTGTGCTGACTTTCCCCAAGCATTAAAGTTCTAATCAGTCAATTGGCCTTATAAAGCGTTTAACATGGGAATGGCTTTGTGTGTGTGTGTGTGTGTGTGTGTATTTCAGTTCATAGATCAATAGTCAAACTATATAAGGAATCTGAATAGAAGGAGTTCAAATGATTCAATAGCAAACATAAAAACCCATATCTAAAAGTGGCCATAGGCTAGGGATGCAGTTCACTGAGAGCACTTGACAACAGCATATGGGGCCATTGCAATAAATAAACAAATAAAAATTCATAGGACTTAACAGACATTCCTCAAAATAAGATACTTAAATAACCAGCAGATAAATTAAAGGTGTTCAGCATTACAGTTCTGATTGTTTTTTGTCAACTTGACACATGGTAGAGTCATCTGGGAAGGGGGATACTCAGCTGAGAAAATTTCTTCATCAGACTGGCATAGAGGAATTTTCTTCATTAGTGATTGATATAAGAGGGCCCAGCGTACTGTGAGTGACGTCAGTCCTGGACAGGCAAACTGGGATGAATAGCTTAACAAGAGCCCAGGGAGCAATCCAGCAAGCAGCACTCCTCCATGGTCTCTGCTTCAGTTCCTGCCTCCGGTTCCTGTTTGAGTTCCTGCCCTGAGTTTCCTCCATGGTGGACTGTGCTATTTAAGCATAAGCCAAATAAACTCTTTTCTCTCCAAGTTGCTTTTGGTCATGGTGTTTATTTCAGCAATAGAAAGCAAATTGGGGCAATCAGTAATCTTCAGGGAAATGCAAATCAAGACACGAGGAAATACCATAACCTCAGACCTTTTAGAGCAACCATTACACAAATGCTGGCAAGGGTGTGGGAAAAAAGGGAGCTCTGTTACATTGGTAATGAGAATGCAAATGTGAACATCATTTAGGAAAGCAATAGTGAAGTTCCATAGAATGTTAGTAATATAAGGACCCATCAATGCCACTGCCAAAGAAAATGAAATCACTATGTTCAAGATAGAGACACACCCCATAGCCACTGCAGCATATTGATAGAGAATAAAGATGTGTATATAAGCACAGTTTAAATGCCCATCAAAAGGTGAACGGAAAAAGGAAATACGATGGAAGTGTTTGATGGAGTTAGCCTGTAAACTTAAAAAGGAAGGGAATCCAGGGAGCTGGAATGATGGCCCAGAGGTTAAGGGCACTTGCTGTTCCTATGGAGGGTCTAGTTTTGGTTCTCAGCATCCACCTGGTGGCTTGCGAATATCTGTAACTCCAATTCAAGTGGGTCGGCTGCCTCCTCCTGACCTCTGCAGGCACTGCATGCTCATGGAGCACATACATACATACATACATGAATGTAAAACATTCATCATATACATAAACCAAAACTCATTTTGAAGAGGAAGAAGAAGCAGCAGCTGTAGGGGGAGGAGAAGGAGGAGGAGGAGAAGGGGGAGGAGAGGGAAGAGAAGGAGGAGGAGGAGATTTTGCCATTGTGATGCCACGGATGAGCTAGAGAACATGAGCTAACAGGAATAAGCCAGACACAAAGAGAGAAAGCCTGCATGATCTCGCTAATGTGGGATATAACATGGTTGATATAAAGTGATCATAGAGGTGCAGAGTAAAAACGGTGGTTGCCAATGGCTGGGCGTGCTAAAAGGGAAGATGCCGGTTCAAGTATTAATCCTCAATTATGCATGATGCCGGGTATTAATCTCCAGTTACACATGGTGAGCAAGTTCTGGAGGTGCAATGTGTAGCCTTGGATTTATAACCATACAGTGTTGCACGCTTGACAGATCTGAGCTTTTCTCACTACATGTGTGTACACACACAGAGGTTAATTATGAGACAATAGATGTGGCATCTATCTTGTGTTRGTCATTTCTGAATTTATACATTTTCAACACATCAAGTTGCACACCTTAGGAAAATACTGTTTGTATTTGTCAATTATATCCAGATAAAGATGAAATCAATAATTCATTTTAAAGATCAAGCAAAATATAAACTAATTAGTCCAGAAGGTTACGAAACTGAGAAACAAAGCCAATTTTCTTTGAACGTCCTAAAAGGTAGGCAGCCACATRGATCCTGGAGCAGGTTGTACCTCAAAGGGGAAGGTGGTTTTCTTGGTCTGAGACATGGTAGAGATCCTATGGTTCTCCCATTATATGGGTCTTCTGTTGGGAGCATCAGTTCAGGGCCTGAGAATGGATGTCTTGGCCATTGCTCCTCAATGCAAAAGCCTCCTATCTCCTCTGGACTTCCTCCTACRTCTCCAGGACAGTTGGCTTCAGTGAGTTTGAACGAATGCAGACCCTGCCCTCAGCAGGCCCCTAAACAATTCATCATTATCTTTTCATTATTCTTGGCTTCTCTTCTGCACATTACACACTTTTATAGGAAGCAAATATTTGAGAATCACTCTATCTAGTCTGCAGCATTTCAATGCATTTGTCTTCGTGCGAGGCTGTCATGCTGTGTAACTGTAGTAACTGTAGGGTCAGAGAYGCGACAGCCTATGTTCCCAATGTGCAAACTGKGGACCTCTCCGTTCTATGACGACACTCTTCAACCATGACTCTAAGTATGTCAGTCATACATCCTCCCGCTCCCTGGTCTCTCGCTCTCTAGTCCCTTCCTCCTCTACAAACGGTGAACAGGGGACATTGCTTAGTCATGTTCTCTTCTTTGATATTGAGATTCAGGATGCTGAGAGGATGACTCTACACAGGCACCCGCAGCCTTCAGTGTTTTTTATGGTGCCCCAGTAGTATAGAACACAGGAGGCATCTGATTCCATGTTCCCATTTCTCAGTGATTCAGGCAGGCACTGTGAGAAAGGCGCTGGAGTCACCTGGTTGAGGTCTCAGTTCAACCACGTGTCAACTCTAGGATACTGGGCTAACTCCAATACAGTGGCTCTGCCCCTCTGCCCCCCTGCCCTGCCATTAGTAATTCCTCAGTGAGGGCTTGGGATTCTGTTGATTTACTCCCATCCCTTATTTTCTTTGCTCTTCCTTGGCTTTTGGTTATGGCCAGAAGACCTTTTCTTTATTTACTTTATCTAGCTCTTTGTTAGAGACATCCTCTTCACTCAGTCCTCAAACACTCTCGCCAGATCTGGTACCACAGCCCTGATGGAGGGTGCTTCTTGGTGGCCTGAGGGAGGGAACCAGGTCTCCTAACTCCCTGTAACACCTCTTTGCCTGTAGCTGCCAGGGGTAAATTTCCCTGAGGCTTGATGTCTCCCACAGTTCTTTACTCTTGGGCAATGAATGGTGTACGCACTGTCCTGTCTTTCTGAGGAAATATAAATTTCCTTTGGAAGTTGTGCTAGTTGAAGAAGAATTCTTGTTGATTGAATTAGAAG
Organism: Apodemus speciosus; assembly: GCA_002335545.1. NCBI lineage: Eukaryota > Metazoa > Chordata > Mammalia > Rodentia > Muridae > Apodemus > Apodemus speciosus. Next base: position 50,406 of record BDUI01009487.1, on the reverse strand, counting down.
AACTGAAAAGCATCTTGCATAGGCTAGTTTTGGAACCAAAATATCAAGTTGTTTCTTGTGACTTGTTCATAGGTTCATAGGTTCACAGGTTCATTCAACAGTGAGTGCCTGTTTCTGATTTGTTTTTTACAATTAGACAAATAATACATACTTTCAGGTCAGTAAAATTGCTACTTTAAAAATGGGGATTATATATTATTTTCAGAGATTATAAAAATAATATGCATCCACGTAAGGAAAATTGGAAACACGGGAAAATACAAAGATAGTGAAAATTATCCATATATGTCATGCAGAGATAATCACTATTAATGATTTTTCATTTGCACATATATAACTCAATAGAAATGCTTTAAAACATTGGGATCATACTTTAATCAGGATATCGCTTTGTAATTAGTTTTCCACAATATAGTATCAAATTTTCTTATGTTAGGAATCATTCTTTGCACCGTGGCCTTTAACAGCTGGATACAATCAAATGCCCTAACAATGACAGTACCATTGTCAATTTGCTTCATTAATTGTTGGCCTTTGCTTCCTTGTTTGCAAAACTCAGTTAGGTATGCCATTATGCATTTCTTTTATCATTATGAAATGTTTTCTTTAGTTTCAGATTGGAACTGAAAATACCATCTATTCAAATCTCTTATACTAAAACCCAAGGCCTATGTCCACTCTGTTTTCTAACGGAGGAATATGCTGACGCTGGTTTTCAAATAGTTGTGATGATAGCTCTTGTTTGAACCTTTGAGGGGTTACTCATGACACAGCTCTACCAAGCAGAGGAAGCAAGTCGTTCTTAGAGGTGAAAACCCAGCTAAGGGATTGAGTGTGTTCACTGACCACCAGGGCAGAACCTGGTTTGGAAGGCATCTGACCCCTAACTCGAACTGGTGGAGATGRAATCCTATGGTGTGTTGTTGGCTCACTGGACCAAAATCAGTGGAAAGGGATGCTTTGAGAAAGGGAGGCATGCTGTTGGATGTGGTCCTGTCCTTGCTTGCTAATTTTCCTTGCTTAATTAATTAATTCAGGAACCATCTGATTGACTAATTGTATATCCTTAATTTTATAGTTGCCTTTGCTGATGAGATGATGTATGTTGAATTACTGTATGCAAAAAGTTGCTTTGCTTTTGATTCTGATTCATCCTAATGATACAGGCTCATGTTTTACTGGGCTTGAGCTAAATCATTACATTAGCGAAACTGCCATCGGAGATTGCTGTAAACATTTCCGTTACACTAATTGCCATGATTTAGTCCAATTCTGTGAAAAAACTAAAGAGCAAAATGACCCTCTTAGAGACAGTCGGGGTTTTGTTTTGTTTTGTTTTTGTTTTTCTTAGAACACAAAAATGCACCCCTAATTGCCAAATAGACAGTGTTTAATCTACAAAATGGAATCTTAAAATAAAATAATGACAGTTGTTTGGTAGGGAGGCATGTTTGACTTTAAGAACCATGTCACTTAGGCTCTGGAATCGCTGCGGTTGGTYGCTGCTGTACTTTAACCTATGGGATGCTGTGGAAGGCTGATGTAAGACCCTTGGGCCAAACTCCATTTGGAAATGCACTAACAGAGTTAAAAATACCCAATGAGTCAGCCAGAACCAGGGCACCCAGCACCTAAGAAACATAACACATTGCTAGTTACTTACCTACCACGCCTACCTAGGTTAKCCTGAGTACCGTGTATTGAATGAGATATCTCACCTTGTGTTATTTCTGGATGGGATTTCCGTAGCCACCAGAGATTGCCTATCCTTCAAACAGATGTGGTTGGACATGATATGTATATGAGCTTCTTTGTCTAAACAGAGAAAACAAGAGGACTAGTTTGTGATCCTTAGAACCTCCTTGCATGTGTCTTCCTTTCTTCCTGTTTTCCCCCACCATCCTTTCTTGAGGCATCTTTCCCTGCAGAGTCTGATTTTCTCATGTTCCTTTGGTTTCATGAAATAATTCGAAGTCAGTTAGGCAGCCTTTCAGCCCTTGTGGGATTATTTAATCAACTAAACTAGACCTTATTACTGCACCACCATACCACACACATGGCTTTGAGGTTGGGGTGGAGAGCCACAGTACCTTAATTTCTCCGTGGTATCTGTGATGGCTCCTTAGTCATGTTATTGATGTGGATGTTGTTTTCCTGGGAGCTGCCTAAGCTGTTACTGCCTGGGAATGGTGAGAAGGGATCTTACTGAGCTAAAAGCCCAGAGTCTCCAGTCAGGGCCTCAGTCTCACTGGGTAGGGAGGCTGGAGAGACATCATGGTTCCCTACAACTGGAAGCTGGCATCATGGACAGTGTGTACCCTGTAATGTCACCAGRCTCTGAAAGGGTGGCAGGCTTACCATGTGTCCCAGATAGTATCAGTGTACACACACTTTTGATACTCTTGCATTTCCGATAGTAGGTTTGGCATCCATAGAAGGGGGACATCGGTAATATACTTTGAGACCATATGGGGCTTTCATTAAATGCAGGCAGATCGGAGGAGGGGCGGGGGAGCTGGTGTAAAGGTATGTGACCTGCACAACCAATAGCCAGCCTTTGAAGAACTTTGTCTTGGCCCATCAGATTCACAGAGAAGATCCCTTTGTCTCCTCCCACAGAGGGTAGACTGCAAGTTGGCAGGCTGGAGACCAGACAAGAAAGCATGGAGATCTGCACTTGCTGTTTTCATTTGACAGACACACCTTTCTTTCATTGTGCCCGGGGCTCTCAAATCTAGAACTCTTTCATTACTCTCTCCAAGAGTAATTCTATTCTAAAGAAGAGAAACAGGGACCTAACAGCCTCTCAACAGTTCCTCACCAGCCCACCTCCCCTCTGCTTTCCAGGGGATGGGGTGGCATGAGACTARGATGATGATGATGTCAAGGGCATTGCATTGGTCCCCTCCTTTTAGTATCCTTGGGTGGCGTGAAGGCTTCCCAGGTCTCCTGAGTCAGCTATCACTTTCCCATCTGTTTACCAGCCTCTCAAGTTTTCTTCTTCTTGTCTCTACCTTACTTTTCCACTCTATATGCCTGCATGCTTTTGTCAAACTGCTTAAAAAAAAAAATCTTCCTGTTGGAGCTTTACTGACGTTTAGGGGGAGAGTTAAATTAGACATGTCTGTGCTCCATGTCTCATTTCTATTTATTTCATTATCAAGAGTGCCACGGACGTGATTTCGTGCTGGGATTTAAAAGTGGAGAACCTYTCRCRTGGAGTAGTTCAGTTTGACGGGCTAGGGTGTGGAGCAGAKASAGGCAGATGAAGAATCAAGATTCTCAGGGAGAACAAGATGACGGTGATGCTAGTGTACTAGAAGATGGTGTCAGGTTCATCGGGGATCAGCTGACAGAGCTAGGTGCTGACTGGTGTGGGTCCTCAGACAGAAAAATGGGAAGATGCYTTCAGAGCAGGGAGCAACATGGATTTGGTAAGGTTTGGGTCCCACGGAAAAAAAAACTGACTTTGGGCAGTTCCTGAGAACACTGGATAACCACTACACTGGAGTTCCAAGACCGTCCCCATTACTCCTTCCCCACACTCAATTGCATCCATACCTGAGTGTCCTGACTCCTGCTCTTGGGTCCTAACTAACTCCTTTAGCTGTTTTCACTGCGTCTGGACTTGGCCATCCCAGGTATGCCTGCAGCTCCTCTGTATCAAGAATAACCTTGATTTCTTTCTGATCACATTGCCTGGGGTTTCCTCCAATATATTGCTCTCCTGAATRGGGAAGTGCTGTAACCTCCCCCCACCCCCACCTCAAGTTTCCATAGCTTTCTGCTTCCCACCCTCTGTAAAGAGAAGTCAGGATTGAGGCAGAGGTTTGGCAGTACACACCTTTATCCCCAGCATTTGGGAGGCAGAGGCAGGGACATCTCTGAGTTCCAGGCTAGTCTAGTTTCCACAGTGAGTTCCAGGAAAGCCGGAGCAGCCTAGTAAGATCCTATCTAGAAATACCATATTGGGGTTCCAGTTTAGTGTTCCCAAGTTTCAAAGAGTTACTAATCTAGATGTTTAGCATCTACAGAGGCTGGAGTTGAAAAAAAGCAATTAATCCATTTAGGGATATTTTAAAACCAGGGTAAAAAAAAAAATAGGCAGCCTTGTGGCTGAAACCGGGGCACCTTTGCTAATGAGTTACTTACAGGGAGCTGCYGTTTTCCTTGCATGGTGGCATTTCCACTTTCCAGCCCTGGTYTAGGTTGCCGGCCCTGGAAGCCCTCAGAGATGCCAGTCTGCCTGAACTCTCGACAGTCTCTCAGTTCTGATTTAATGTATTGGGTGCACAGCCTGTAGTGGAGAGAACTCAGAATGCCACCTGACTCATCCTTCAAAAAAAAAAAAATAGGCAACCTTAACCCATCCACTGATATTTTCATTTTTTATCCATTATCCAAGTTGCTTCCTTCCTTGGAGAAGGAAATTAGGATATCTAAGAACAGATGGGGACCTACTTTTGTGGCTAGATCTGAAACCACATTACAGTCCAATGGAGAAGGTGTTGTTAGTGTGAYCTTTTCCTCTCGGCTTCCTTCCTTCTCCTACAGGTTCTGGTGTGCCTGAGCACAGAGGGCAGCCCAGGTTAGACTTTCTTGTTTCTTCTATTTCAAGTCCAGTGGAGAGAAAAGGATCTTGCATATTGAGCTCACATTCTATTTCTTACGGAGAAGCTCTCTGGAGACAGAGCCAAGAGCTTGTAAAAAGTCAGACGATTTATCCTAACATATACTTYGTGTAACTGAAGATGTTAAAAGGCTCTGCATAGTTGCACCAAACTGAATACAAGCAGCCAATACCATGGTCACCTGACATGTAATTTAGACAAGTGGATTAGTCAACCTGGTACTAGACACCTTCATGCGTGAACATGGGTGCGGGTTTCCAAGATGTCAAGAATGTCCTATGTGACTACTGGAGCAGGAATCCAAAATTAGAAAAATGCAAATGGCTGTAAAATATGCACCGTGGAAGKATGGGCCTTTGCCAATTTAGCTGGTTTCCCTCTCTGCATCTTCCCTGGAGTAAGGGAGCTGTGGGGCATAATGTTGATTACTAGAGATAAAAGGATTCCAGGCACACCCAGGTACTCACKGGAAGATCCCTGAAAGGAACTGACATACCAGTCTAGACAACAAATGGAGAAAAGGATGTGTGTGATGCACAGGAAAGAACAGTTTCAACATCACGCATGCTCTCCCGTAATCAAGAGTCATTAGACATGAGATGTTTCATTGGCTTAAACCCTTCCCACCTACAGTTTCCATTCTTTCTCTCTCAGAGCTTCCAAATTCACAAGACCTGGGCACCCACTGGATCTTCACAATACAGGAAACTGGACCACTACATCTATCTATCCACATGCTKCTGGCTGGAAGGAGAGTAAAATCATAAAACCCACTGCATCTAATTCTGAAGGATGCTTATGCTTCCTGTAATCCATAGAGCGGGTAGATGCGATGTCCCAAATCACTGAAACTCTGTGACGTTCACTTGGCAGAGAATTCGATATCACCATTACGAGTCCTGGTGATGCTCTAGCTCATTCTCCCACTTTTCTGTTCTGCATCCCTGAAATGGGAAATGTCTACAGACCACAACACTATGAACAGGGAACGCTGATGGAGAGTGGTTAGCACCTTGATTCAGGACACTCTATGCAGCAAGTCACAGAAATGAAG
>BDUI01009485.1:17101-37523 GCA_002335545.1 Apodemus speciosus | reverse complement strand
GGGGGGGCACTCACACAGTAAGATCTGCCTCAAACACATGGGGGGGCACTCACACAGGGAACCGGATGCAAGAGAAGAACAGATGGGAAGGGTCTCCAGCTCAGTCGCCTTCTCCAGAAAGGCAGGCCTCGATCGGGCACTGGATTCCTGGATGCCCGCCCTACCTCCACCTGTAGGAGAGCCTGTGACAGAAGCCTGTGGGGACCGAGGAGCCATGGACGGAAACGGCCTTCCTAAGAACTACCGAGAATACACATGACTGGTTGGTGAGACGGCTCAGACGGGCAGAGGCWCTTGCCAACGAGCAAGGAGCCTGAGTTTCCAACCTGAGCCGACGCCCAGAGACCGCCCGGCACAGGGAGGACATGGACTCCCTCAGGCGTCCTCTGGGCTCCACATGAGTGTGTGCTGTCTGTCCCAGACGGTAAATGTAATAACTCACCCTTTAAACAAGAATGAAATTTGACAAGGAAGGGAGGGTTGGAGCGGGTATCCTACACAGATGCCCCAGTAGTCAAACCTGTGGACTCTGCACCACACCACGCACAGCAAGTAACCTATGCTCTTCAGAAAACCCACTGTCCACAATAATCATCTTTTCTAAAGGATTTCAGATGGGAACAAAGTTTTATTCTGGTTCTCAAAAGAACCATGGTAGCACCTTGGGAGTCTGGTTTGTGCCCTGGCTCTGGTTATGACAGGCTATGCGGTACCTGACGTCTTATCTGACTCTAAGCCGATGACCAAGTCTCCTTCAGCCCTGATGCTCGGAGTTCAAGGACTCCACAGGATGCCACTGAAGACCATCACCCCTCTGGTCAGCTTTGCCAGCCGGGCCTAGTGTGGAGGAAAACCGACAGCAGGAAACTGTGAGACGCTTCACCCGAACACCAGAAATAAGCTGCGAGTAATTCTGACGGTAAGAAAGAGTGTAAAATTCTGTCAGTGTGGCTGCACGGATTCCCATCGAGGCCACTGGGAACTGTGGAAGGCGGAAATGGGTAAAGCTCCTTCCAGGAACGGCTGGAGAAGCACAAGAGGCCGAATTAGGACAAGTAGAAGAAAACGTGCTCAGCCACTGGGTGGTGTCAGGAGGTTTACGGTATGTGTTTGATTCTCAGCACAGGATGCCAGCAGGAAGAGTCCTTGTCAAACTCTCTATCCTGGACACTGGTCTAATCCTGGAGAATTCTCCAGACAGTGTGCTCCGGTGAGGAGTCTCAACAGATACCCGTAAAAGGCCCTTTTCAGTTTTCATGGGTGGGCCGAAGGTGAAAGATAAAGAACTCATTTATCAGGGACAAAAGTGCCCCTCTGGTGATAGTCTAGTGAGGCTGTAAAAACCACGCTCTGAAATATCTTCGCTCCAAGTGGGTTAAGTCAGGCACAGTGCTTGGAAGCGGGTCCCATACAATGGCCTGGCATTCTTTTGAATGTAGATCACATTTTCCAGCGTGTGAGGCAGGCTCTGTCTGATGACATGCCCAAGTAACTCTCAGCCTACACSCGGGAGCTGGCAAGGCCCTGTCCACACATCACCGAGCTCATTAAGAAACTCTGATCTTTGCAAGCAAATGGATGGAACTAGAGATGTGACACAAAGGAAAACAAACCCAGGCTCAGGGACAAGTGCTAGACATACTTTCCTGTACTCAGAAGCCACACTTAGAGCTTCCACAGCTACATATATAACACATGTAGGTGCACACATATGTGACATGAAAGGAGAAAGGGTAGAAGGGCTGTTGGGGGGCAACGGGAGGCAGGGAGGACACGGGAGGGCAGTGGGGGGGGGCAATTAAAACTAAAGGCTGATGCATATGCTATGAAACTGTCACAATGGAAGCCACTACTTTGTGTGCTTATGAAACGTAATAATTTAAAAAGTTTTACGTGCTTACTGGCTCAGGGTCATGGGTTCATGGGTGCAAACTGACCCTGTTAACTGGTACGATTAGATTCTGGTTCTTTGTTTTTCGTTTTCTTCATTGAAAGCCTTTAGGTTAGCCCCTGTAGTGCCGCATGCATACTGACTGTGCTGGCTAGTTTCTGTCAACTCGACACAAACTACCGTCAGCCAGAGAGCGGGAATCTGAGCACAANCGGGAGCTGGCAAGGCCCTGTCCACACATCACCGAGCTCATTAAGAAACTCTGATCTTTGCAAGCAAATGGATGGAACTAGAGATGTGACACAAAGGAAAACAAACCCAGGCTCAGGGACAAGTGCTAGACATACTTTCCTGTACTCAGAAGCCACACTTAGAGCTTCCACAGCTACATATATAACACATGTAGGTGCACACATATGTGACATGAAAGGAGAAAGGGTAGAAGGGCTGTTGGGGGGCAACGGGAGGCAGGGAGGACACGGGAGGGCAGTGGGGGGGGGCAATTAAAACTAAAGGCTGATGCATATGCTATGAAACTGTCACAATGGAAGCCACTACTTTGTGTGCTTATGAAACGTAATAATTTAAAAAGCTTACGTGCTTACTGGCTCAGGGTCATGGGTTCATGGGTGCAAACTGACCCTGTTAACTGGTACGATTAGATTCTGGTTCTTTGTTTTTCGTTTTCTTCATTGAAAGCCTTTAGGTTAGCCCCTGTAGTGCCGCATGCATACTGACTGTGCTGGCTAGTTTCTGTCAACTCGACACAAACTACCGTCAGCCAGAGAGCGGGAATCTGAGCACAARAACTGCCTCTATCAGAGGGTGGGGTGCGCTCTTGATGAATTCTTACTGAGGGAGGACACAGCCTGCTCCGTGTGGGGCCGTCCCTGGACAGGGGATGGGGATAAGAAAGCAGGCTGAGCAAGCCACGGGAGCAAGCCGGTGAGCAGCACTCCTCTGTGGCCTCGCCTTCAGTTCCTGCCCTAGCTTCCCCGCATGCTGGACTGTAAAGCGTAAACTAAATAAGCCCTTTTCTCCCCAGGCTGCTTTTCGTCATGGGGTTTATCACGGCAACAGGAAGCAAACAAGGACCCTGGCAGGTCTTTGCATTGCCCAGGAATTGCCCAGTGAGAGCGAGCGTCCAGGGCGAGAAAGGGTTCTTACGCTAATGCAGTAAGTGTGGGTTGGGGGTCAAGGCGCGATGGAACGCCGCCAGATACAGACTCAGAGCCTAAGCAAGGCTAGAGGGTGCACGCCCAGCTCCCAGCCTGGGCCGCTCGCTCAGGCTGAAGGCACTCCTGATTCCAGACACACGCTGGCCACCTGTGAAAGCGCCATGCTGGAGGGGCTGGAAGTTTCCTCAAAGCCACTAATTTTAAACCCTTGAGTCCTCCATTAAGACTGTCTTAGTCGCAGGGTGCTGTGTGTGCCTGCAGTGAAGGTTTGAAAACATGGTCATTTTCAGGATTTTTTTAACTCAGGGTTCTAAGGGCCTGGAGCCATTGAGAACCTCCTACTCTGTCAGCTCATGACAGAGCAGAGAGGACTGTCGGGTGTATGCTTCTGACAGTAACAACTCGCTCTTGGGGGAAACAGTCCATTCCTTGAGGATTAATCCGGCCCTTGAGAAAAGCCTCAGGCCCTTAGCCCTGGTCAGTCTCCCCTTCCTTCACACTAGTCCCAGGAAGGCACAGTCCAGTGAGTACTTTAGCAGTGACCAGCCATTCCACGGCAGAGCACTAGACCGCCCTGGGAGACTGCAGGCAGGACAAGCCTTTCCCACCCACCAGCTCTCACAGAGAACATGGAGGCAGCAGAGGCGACAGAGGAATAAGAAGAGACGAGAAGGGTTTTCCTTGGGGCTGTGGACTTCGGGAGGAGACCCATTTCCTGGAAATATCTTTACAAAGATAGCTGCGAATGGGGGAAGTGGGACTTTATAATGGAAATTATTTTGCAATTCTTTCATACTTTTCATGCTTAATAGGATAATATAGAATGTTCTAGAAGAAAATTTGGTTGAAGTGACAACAGAAAAGAAAATGTGTTAGAACTCAGAAGTACTGACATGGCTTCAGAGAGACATTGCGAGGGCAACAAGGCAGTTGAGGAAGCCGTTGGTGCCTGGGGCCAGGACAGGGGAGACAATTAGTGGTCAGTCAGGGAGCAAGGAGCATGCCCAGTAAAGCCAGCTGACTGTGTTGAAACCATGCCCAGCATAAGCGGAGGAGACAGTCCCGGTCCCACCCAATTCTCTCCAGCACTAGGATTTTTTTTTTTTTTTTTTTTTTTTTTTTTTTTTTTTTTTTTTTTTTTGCGAGTGACTACTTTGGAAGTTTTATTTTTAGTGCAATGAAAAACGACCCTAACACATATCTGTGAGCCATGGTGGGACTATTTTTGAATCCAGAAACGGTGACCTGCCTGCTCATCCTGTCTGTATTTGATTCTGTTCTCATGCTCTGTGCATAGACACAAAAGCATTCGGAACAGTTACATCTTCCTCCAAGGGATACAAACATTGAGCAAGTTCTATGTGACTCAAATAATCTTATTTTTAAAACTTATTTTTTTGTTATGTGTATGTTTGTCTGTATGCATATAAGTGTACTGTACGCATGCCTGGTGCCTGTGGAGGCAAGAAGAGGGCACCAGGTCCCCTGGAAGTGGAGTGACAGGTGTCTGTGAGCCTGAACCGACCCTAAGTGCTCAAAATGACTGAGGCATTTCCCAGGCTCTGTTAAAGCCGAATTGTGGGGATTAAGCCACTTGGAGAAAGTGCTGCCTCTTTCTGGACTGTCTGAGGTAAAAGTTACCCTAGAAGTCTGTTCATGAGAAGAAGTAGGACGCKGGTTCGTCATGGGTTCAGAGGCGGTTCAAGGAAATGAAGACCCAGCTTCTAAGCTTAGTGTGGTGGTGACTTACGCCTTGGGAGCTGAGACAGGAGGACTGCTGGACGCCTGGTGAACTCCAAACCAGTCTGGGCCAGGGTGAGACCCTGTTTCAAACCCAAAAACAGACAGCCTAAATTTTAACTTAAGATTTTCTTAATCAAACTATAAAATATTGGCTCCACATGAACGAACCACAGTAGTCCGGCTGTCAGAGAAGCAGTGGGCGTGGCGCCGGCTCCCGTGGACTGGGCTGTGGACTGCGCTCCCCCACAGGCGCGGGGCTCGGGGATTTGGCTCCATAAAAGGCTTATAGTCCTGTTCCTCCAGTGCAGACACTCACCACTCCTGTGTGCCAGAGCCACACTCAGGTACATGTCCCGTGTGGCTGCACCGGCTGAGGCGGGTCCTCCCCACCTGCCCTGCCTTCTGTGAGGTCATCTGAGCAACATCTCAAGAAAAGCCTGCTGAGTGCTCTGGGCTCCCATGGGACGGTCTGCACAGCGGTCACCCGCTCTGCTTCTCTGCAGGATGAACCTTAGGGGAAAGTCTGTCTAAATGCCAACAAAGTGACACCTTTAGTGAGTAACATTATTGCTACATCTTTACACTTCTGGAAATCAGAGTGGAGCTGGCCGTCTGTGTCCATGGGAGCTGCCACACTGATCGCGGACTGCAGGGAACACATTCGGAAAGGGGCTGTGTGCACACACTCACATGGGAGCAGTTGCTACGAAGTCTAGAGATGCCTTGAAGGATGCAGGGCAGTGCTGAGTGTCACATGCAAGATTGGAGCACCTCCCGAGTCTGACACCTAGGCCATGCCAGAGCAGAGCCACTTCTGCGGGGATCATGACAGACAGCTGAGCTCCGAGTTCCACAATCTCCAATACACATTCCTTCCTTCAGTCAGAGTGGATGATACTACAGGACGAGTATTCCCACAMGTCCCAGGAGAGCCTGGCTCTGGGGAGACATGGGTGGAAAGCCCAGTAATAAATGCATGCACTCTCAGAGCTGGAGTGGCCCAGAGAACACAGCCCGAGGCAGCCTGCACTAAGCAGCAGCAGCACCTCCCACACACCCTGTATCCTAAACAGGGCTTTAGTCCCCAGCAAGATGCCCGCCAAAGAGAAGGCTTAATGGTGGAAAACAGCGGTGGGATACAGTAGCACAGCCACGGCTGAACAGATGCCCTTTGATGACTTCTTACAGCCCTGGTGTGGATCCCACTGAGTGATTTACTGTCCCTCAGATCAGAAAGCACTGCTAGTAGAAGGGTGCCTACCACCCAACGCACCCAGAACCTCTATGGCTCAAAGACTTCATTTTGTCGTGTTAGAGAGGCAGCACTGGATGAATTCAGTGGCCTATCTATGTACTCTATATATCTGCGACTTGAAACAAATACTTGTGACTAGTATCCTGGTCACCATTAACTGTCAACTTGGCATAGCCTAGAATCACGAGTAGTTTGATGGGCAAGTGTCTTTATCAGTTATGCCTGTGGGTGTGTCTATGCGGGGGTGTGCTGATTGATAACAGACAGCCCAGGCCACGGTGGGCAGCACCGTCCCTAGGCAAGACAGGGCCGTGTAAGGAATTGAGCGGAGTGCGAGCAGGGCGGAGGCGAGTCAGGGCCGCCAGCAGGCAGCAGCCTTCGCAGTTCCTGCCTGTGGGATTCTCTCTTGAGCGCCTGCTGGGACGTCCTTCAGTAATGGAGGGTGCCCCGGGAGCTCTGAGGGGAAACTAAGTTTGCTTTTGCTCCCAGTGTTCYATCACAGCAACACAAGGAAACTAGACCAACTGGCCAACAAAGACAGTAAAGGAAGGATTGTGCTTTGCTGGGTCTGGCAATACAGACCTGTAATCCAGTCACGGGGGAGGAAAAGGCAGGGGGATTGCAAGGTCAAGGACAGCCAGGTCTGTATACGTAGTGAAAATCTATCTCAAAACAAAGCCAAAAACCAAACTAAACAGAAACCCAACAACAATAGATGATACACCTTTTGATTTACAGGGCTCTGGTCTCTCTCTCTCTCTCTCTCTCTCTCTCTCTCTCTCTCTCTCTCTCTCTCTCTCTCTCAAAGCATTTATTTATTTTATGTATATGAGTAGATTGTAGCTGTCTTCAGACACMCCAGAAGAGGGCATCAGATCCCATTACAGATGGTTGTGAGCCACCATGTGGTTGCTGGGAATTGAACTCAGGACCTCTGTAAGAGTAGTCAGTGCTCTTGACCACTGAGCCATCTCTCCAGTCCTCTGGTGTCTCTTAATAATGACTGTGTTTATATACTTGACTGAGCTCTGTGTGAGATATCTGCTTCTTCCACACCCTCCTGCATGCGTGTGTACATGAGTGAGTACATGCGTGCGCACACCCCACCTCACGGTGAGGGGCACAGGACACACCAGGCCTTTCTTCCCCCAACTCTTGCACAGTTAACTCTGCTCGTCATGCTGGCTATCGTCCTGGAATGTACCACATAACACCACAGAGAACAGGGGGGCATTTCTGGCTGAGGGCACAGAAGCACTGTTTGAGAACCTAGTAAAGAGGGGTGGATGCGTGGGGACTGAGGAGGCCGTTCTGTCACAGCACAGGCAGAGGCTGAGCAACCAGTGGGTGGGCCAGCAGGGTGTCAGTGCCCAATGGCTTCTGGGTAAAAGGCTTTTAAAGTGCATTCCCAGTTCCAGTCGACTATCTCCCTGTTCCTTTCCTCTCCCTTCTCAGCACATGTATGTGTGGTGTGTGTATATGTAGTGTGATATGTGTGATGTTTCTATGTATGTCTGGTATATATGTGGTGTGTGTATGTGTGATATGTGTGTGTATATGTTAGGTTGTGTGTATGAATGAGTGTGTATGTAGGTGTGGTGTGCATATATGTGTGTGTGGTGTGTGTATACGTAGAATGTAGGTGTGTGATATGTGTGATGTTTATATGTATTCTGGTATGTATGTGATGTGTATATATGTGTGTAGAATATGTGTGTATGTGTGTGTAGGGTGTGTATGAATGAATGTGCATTTGTAGGTATGGTATGCATATATACATATGTGTATGTCGCATGTATATGCATGTATACATAAGTGTGTATAGTGTGTATGTAGTATTTGTGTGTGGTATGTATGTGGCATGTGTACATTTGTAGGTATGACTTGCATATACAAAGTATATATATGTGGTATATGTATATGTGCTGTGTGTGTGAGAGATTATGTGTAGGTGTGTATGTATATACACACATATATATATTTATGTATGTGTATGGTATGTATATGTATGTGCACATATAAGTGTGTGTGTGTGTGTGGTGTGTGTATGTAATATGTGTGCACGTGGTGTATATGTGTATATGGGGTGTGTGTACATACAGAGCAACCACTAGCTCCTGATGGTACCAGCTGCAGCCACCCTGGAATGGAGCGACCCAAGCTGCTCCGCATGTAAAGGGACACGGAGAATGACAGAACATTCTAAATGAACTTACACCAGTGTTCACCATTGTTCTTTACTGAATGACGTTCAGCTCAAAGTCTTACAGACCCAAAGTCTTACAGACCCACACTCCCCACCCCTCTGGATGCCACTGTGAGTCTATGCATTGTTTACATTTGAAATTGTGTAGACATAAGCAGAATGTCTCAAAATAAGAGAAATACTGATAATTCACGTAAGAAAATAAACTGCAGACATGTAATGTTGAAAGGCCAGCTACAAGGGGCAGCTCTGAGACACAGTAGTCATAATTACCAGGGTAGTAATCTCAAATCAGCTTTGAAACTCTGAATCTCGGCTTCGTAACCGACTGGGAAAGCGCTTGGCCGGACCTTTAGATTAATTACAGCGGAAGAAAGCGCTAGCAACATGGGCCTCGTGAGGCCTTCCCGCTTGCTGCTATGGCTGACACGGCTGACCCGACAGTCACAGACGAGGAGGGTGGTGGGAAGATCCTCGTGCCAGCTGCTTAGATCCAGACTTCACTTGTGTCTCTCCCCTTCATTCCCAGCCTCTCCTGTGGCTGACCAGTCAGTCTCATGGGCTCTTGGAAGAACAGGTACACAACACAGGGAGAGTATACTTCTAGCAGTTTCCACAGGAGTCTCCCCAAAGGCTGAGCTCTGACTCTGAAGGAATGCCCTGTCCCACCAGGAGGAAGGTCACCGGATCTCTGCAAAAGCAGGCCTCCTGCTTCAGGGCTGTATCTCGGGCTGGCAGAGGGCCTCCCCCTCCTCATTAGCCCCATGTGGTCAGCTCGGAGCTCACCCTTGGACACCAGGCTTCCTTGCGCATCCGGTGAAGGCGCTTGGTACTGGGCACAGTGTTGTCCCTGGCCCAGTGTCTGCCAAAGGGCTCTCCTTACAAATCCATGGGCTGTTGGAAGTTGATTTCAAATGTGTTTCGAGGTTTCAGTTAACTTTGAACGTTGTGCAGCCTGGAGGCTGCAGCCTGGAGCCGGCCTATGCCTGGAGCTATGGAGGAACTGCTGAGGCTGTGAGGCAGAAGTGTCTGTGGAGTCAATGTCTGGTGGGAACTCTCTATGCAGAAAGGAGCCTTGTTTCTGGAGGAGGCGCGCTCCCTCACCTGGGCTGGGCAGAGGCATTGGCACGGGGTGCAGGTGCCTTTCGGGCACATCAGAGTGGCCAGGGCGCCTAAGTCTCGCTTCGTCGGGGCTGCTTTCTGTTAGAGTTCGGTTCCAGATCAGCTTCTAAAGCACGGTCACACGGGTGTCAGTGGGAAGAGCTGCCCAGCACCGGGCAGTGGGCTCAGAGGCCTCCGGAATAACGSTCCTGATGTGGGGAGAATGGCTGGGTAGGAGCCAGAGAAAGAGCCCCAAGAGGCGCTTTCATTAGTTATTACTGACTGAATCTAGGGGGCTGAAAGAAGGCTCTGCAGGCAGTTAAGGCACTCGTTCTTGTAGAGGATCTGGCTTTGGTCACCAAGCACCCATATAGTGGCTTGCAACCATCCAGAACTCCAGTTCCAGGAAAGCCAGTGCCCTCACGGAGGCAGACGCCCATACCAGCACTACTACTGCGGCTGCTGTCACGAGTACTGCTGCTACTACTACCCACAACAACAGTAATAATACTATGAATAATAACAACAAACTAATAATTTAACATACTTTAACTTCATGACCTCCTGAAGCAATACAGCACATACCACCATGTCCTAGAGCAGAGCCCTCTTGGGATCATCATCCCTGGAACAGAAGAATGGGGCAAAGCAGAGGCCTCTCTGTCTGCCCACACTGAGGAAGGTGCTGCCTGGTGCAGACTAAGCAGGGACACTGCCGGGGGCGTCTGGATGGACAGGTGTGGGGAGGAAGAATCTGAGAGCCCAGGCTCCACGTGTGCTGCACCAGGTGTTTGGGTAAAAAAAGAAAATTTCTCATCTTGGCTGTGAGGTAGGTGTGGATTCCTATCCGAGAGAGGGAACCACCTAAGAGGCTTTGCCTTGGATCCATCGATCCTCAGGATCTGGTGTCTGGCAACAGGGATGGGACAGCTCTGTGGGTCTCAGCCCAGGAGCCTGTGCGGTCTGATGTTAAGGGTGCTGGGGAAGGTCTGAGAGGGTGAGACCACAGAGATCTCTTAGAGATTCATTGTTTTAGTTATGTGTGTGTGTGTACATGTGTGTGGGTATGTGTGTATCTGTATGCTTGTATGTGTGTGTGCATGTATCTGTATATGTGTGTATATGTATGTGTACATGTGTATACGTGTGTGTACATGTACGTCTGTTTGTATATGTGTGTGTGTGTATGTGTATGTATGTGTGTGCACACATGCATGTGGGTGTCTACTGAGGCCAGAAAACCGTGTTGGGTCTGAAACTAGAGTTACGGTTTTGAGCTACCCAATGTGGTGCTGGGAACCAAATTCAGGTCCTTATGAGAGTGGTACTTGCTCTTAAGCATGGAGCCGTCTTGCTAGCTCCCTAATGGACCCCCAAAAAAGAGAGAAAGCACTTTCCTTCCTAGATATATAGAGCCCCCCCCCAAAAAAAAGTTATAAGGAAAAATACGAACTAAAGAAAATAAGAGGCATCAAAAGGAAGCCTTGACTGGCTCAGAATTCACCCCAAAGGAAGTGTTTCCCCTGTACTTCCTCAGTGCCCACTGCAATGGCTGAAGAGAAAGGATCACTGTTTAGTGGAGATGACCACCACCACACCACCACATCACCACACCACCACATCACCACATCACCACACCACCACATCAGCTACCACATTCGAAAGAGATGTCTTCCATGGGCACCGCTTTTTCTGAATGGGCTAGTCTGCAGCTCTAGGATTTTAAGAATGGAAGATGTTCACCGATTCTTCCTGGTCTGCAGAATCAGGGTTCGCCTGTTCTTAGGTGTGTTATGTGACTTGGGTGTGTGCTCGCGCCTAAGCAGAGTCTTCCTATGCCTGAAGAAGGGCAAGACTGCTTGGCTCCTGCACGCAACTTCCATTGCTTGAGGTATTGGTGAGGGACATGCCTAGTAAGAGGAGGCCACAATGACAGCTTGACAGTCTGAGTTAGGGTATCCTGCTCTACTTGGGAACAAGTCTGACCATTAGAAGAGAGAGCCAGCCCCTCCCTTCCTGCCCAAGGCTCTTCCCCCGGTGGGAGTCAGCCTATACTGATGGCTATAAAACCTTTATGATGACCCCTCTGCCTTTTGGAGATAGTGGCGTTTGTTTTATTTTATTTGTTTTGATAAAAACATGATGCACCAGTCTCTGATAAACCCAGCAACACAATTTTATACCAAAAAGAAAAGGCGGTCATCACCTGTCTGTGGTCCTCACGCAGTGCTGAGGGAGCTTGCTTGTAACGTAATTGAAGAAGACTCGCTAACTGCTTTGAGCAGAGCTCTTTGCCTAGAAAGACATACACAGTGCTGTAGAGGGCCTGTTCTGAAACAGACCCGTTCTCTCATCACAGACTGCATGCCGCACCCACAAACATGGGCCACGGCGAGAGGAGCTGAGAGCAGCTGCCCTGGTGGAAGGGCTGTCTGATAAACACTTGGGACCCTTCTGAATGCGACACTCTGCTATTACTTTCCTGTTACAGTTGTTAAATTATTCTGAAAATAAAAACAAAATTACTATTTAAAAGCTGGTTAAATATATCCTATAAAAATTAACATATCTACTTCTTAAAAATAAGCAGTGCTGTTAAAACATGAAAGTACTGTAAGGAAATTAAATTTCCTTAATATTACCAATTAATTAGTTTTAAATTAGAACTAGATAGAGAATACAAATACATCTTTTTAAAAAAAGACATCATCAAGTTAATTTACTTAATTTAGTAAATTACAGCAAACTGCTTTTACTTCATGCCTATCCGAGCCCTAATTTAATAATCACTAACATAACTGGAAACCAAGAAACAAGGCACTAATCCTCTAAGTGTGAGAAGAGCCCTCTTCTATCACCAGGGAAACAGTAGTTGTCCCTCAGCATCCAGATGGATAGGCTCCTGCACCCCTCCGGCGCCCAGCTGCCAAATGTGGCAGAGTATCCKCAGAATCGATACACATCCTCCTGTAAGCACTGTGCCCATCTCTGGGCACTAATAAGAGGCAACTAATCCAGATGGTTAGTGAACTTTACTGATTAGAAGATGACTGTGTAAGACAGCTGCGCATGCTCTGAGCTTCTGCTGATCTCCGCGTTGCTGCTGGCTGGCCCCACAGTCCTGAGCTGTATGCACAGGGCTGGCTGCACCGAGCTGCTCTGAGGTGGCCACTGTCAGTCACTGCAATAGACTGGACACGGGCAGAGCTCACCTGCCTTTCATCCAAGGGATACAGAGACTACCCACAGGGCAAGAACCCAGCTACTAACTCCCCTGTGACCAGGACACTTCCTACAACTCAAGGGATCAAGGCCCTGAACTAAACCCCATCCTGAAATGATTCCTCTTGCTCAGTGAGGAGCTGGAATGTCAGAAATCTGAATTAAAGCACATGCTCATTGGTCCTGGGAGCTGCTGCTTCTTAGGCAAAAATATGGAAGCCATTCAAACACTTCTTCCTGGCTCGGTTTCCTTGGCCATAAAATAAGGAGACGTGCTATGCAGTGGTCAGTGGGTACAGCTCACTGTGGGGCTTTAAGGTTGACTCTGCTCCATACAGGATAGCGCTGGATTTGTCTGTCAGGCCGAATGAATTCATTCATTCAGAGCAACATCAAAACTGTCCACCAAACCTATTTCCTAACTACCGAGACAGTCACCCACCGGGGCTATGGCTTCTTCTGGCGTGCTCCACTGCATCTGCCCCCGATTCCCAACAAACATCAGCAGAAACTCTGAACACAAGACAATTATTTTCTTGGGTGAGGATTTGGTTTTATATCTGGGACTCAAAGATGCTATCTGATCTCTGTTTGCTGTCAGGGTGGACTTGGAAAGACACTGTCTGAACGCTGTTTGAGAGGACATGGAGAACTGCCGTCTGAGCACTGTTGGCTATTGCAATGGGCACGGAGAGAAGCCACATGCCTGCTGTTCGTGTGGAGGTGGAAGCTGGTTCTGAGTCCTGTTTGGGTGTACATGGGAAGATGCTGTCTGGGTGCTGTTTGCATGGACATGGGAAGATGCTGCGTATGTGTTGTCTGGACCACATAGGAAGATGCCCAACAGAGAACCACAACTTCAGGTTCCACTTGCTCCCGTGTCTTCCTCAGGCCAGCACTGGTGTGGAAATAGTGATTCAGAGCGGTGGGGAGGGCTTGGAGAGATGAAGTCACACATTTGGACATAGCGGAGATCCCTGCGCTAGTCTCTTATGGTAACCATGAGTGATGGAAACAGTGTGCCTGATGGAAAGCCCTCATCAACATTCCATCGCCATGGTGACTGTGCCAAATCTCAGCTACGCCTTGGTCATGGCTTCTTCCATCAGTACCAGAACCCAGGCTGACCAGCCCCACTATGAGCACATCCTATGACCCCACATGGGACCACAAGCTCTGGGTCAAGGTCCCATCAGCGTCTGTCTTCTCAAGCCCTTCACTACATTACTGTCCTCAGCATCAGTCTGGAGTAGACCTCAACCCGACGTCGTGGCCACCAAGGGCCACCCTTGCACTATACAGCATGCCACCCTGATCCGAGCTTGCTTTCTCTCTAGCATGTAAGCAGCAACCACTTGTTCCTTCCCAGAGAGGGGAGTTTCCTTTGTTCCCACTAACCCTCTCTGCTGCTTCCTCTTTCCCCAGAGAGGCCCCCCTTTTCTCTCCTGTCTTAGTACCCTGCTTCTCCAAGGTCTACTTCACTCTTCAATCCTTCCTGCTCGTAGTTTGTGACAGCTGGTACAGAGCATGCTGCTTTCCCAGTTTCTAGAAAATGACTAAAATTGCCAGCGCTGCAAAAGCACACAGCAGAAAACATGATGTCAGGGGTGAAGAGCACCTTTCCAGGCAGCCCAGCATCGCCAGGAATCCCACAGAAGAAATGAGGGAGAAGGAAGGAAGGCCTAGAGCTGCTCAGGCCTAAAGAAGCTAGACAGGAGATGTGGAGAGACAAAGGCAGAGAGGCATGAGGAGGAAGCCTGCCAGGGATATGGCCTCAGGCTTCTGTCAAACAAGAAAGCCTCTTCCTCCCCAAAACAGCATTCACTGCAGATGAATTCTTCAGGCAGACTATGCATTTTCAGGAATTTTCAAAAGGGAGGAGAATGGTGGTCCACTCCATAATCCCAGTACATAGGTTGAGGCCGGAGGATCATGGAACATTTGAGGCCAGCCTCGGCTACACAGTGAGACTCTTTCTCAACTATTAACAACAACAAAGCTAAATAAAGAATGACAGCCAAACAAACATTATTGAGAAATCATGTAATTTACTTCCCATTCTGTGTGTGTGTGTGTGTGTGTGTGTGTGTGTATGTGTGTGTGTGTGTTAATGTGAATATGGCCCTTCAAGACCAAGGCAAAGCCACAACAGAAGAAGAAGACATGGCATTTAGACATTTGTTTAGGAGGCTGAGAGGATCCTGTGGTGTGGACAGTTCAGCCTCAGATCTTAGCCAATGCAGAATGCACAACGTGAAGGCTGGAGCCTGAGGAGAAGCGAGACTCAGACACAACAAAACTCAGGATGCACACAAAAGGACTTCGGGAAACAAAAACGCCACTCAAGACAGGCAGGTCCCACAGGAGGCACAGCGCCATGTGACACGGCCTCCGTGGAGACTGTTGTGTGCAACAGGCACACCCTCCTGTTCCTTCCTGCTCAGAGCTGTGGCTGGCCCAGCACCATGGAGGGTCTGTGTGTTGGTCTAGCTGGATCCACGCAGCCCCTACTTGCTGAAGGTCTTAGAGTTCACGCAGGGATTAAACAAGGCCAGGGTTGGTCACCGTCTTTGCCGGAAGTGTGGTAGCCTGAGTCCAGAGTGCTTCAGGCCCATTCCTGTACCTGCCTCCCCACACACTGGGGCCACGTGAGCTGCTCTTTCTAGGGGTCCTGTCAAGGCCGCTGGTTTGCCATGAGCTGAACATTGGAATTTTCATTTCTTTTCTTTCAGCCTGTGCCCAGGGTAGCTGAGAGGAATACATATGGCATCAGCTAGAGTCGGACAGTCACATATCACAGGTGTCAGGGCCAGGGAAGAATGTCACAGTTCTCTCAGACCCCAAACGTTTATAATCACAATGACCTTGATATCTTAAAAGTGGCCAAAGACTACCAAGGAGAAGGGCAGCTGGCGTTTTGCTCTTGTGGGTCAGTCAAGCCATCCTATCTGTCATCGAGTATAAGGGGCGAGGCTGCTCACCAGGGCCAACAGTTGCAACTTCCTGGAGTTGCTCTGCTGGCATGCAGGCCCCGCAGCAGACAGGCTCAGCAATGGAAAGACTGACACCGTGTCCTTCTACCTTCCTGAGGCCTGGCTGATATGGAAACTGGCTGGCCCGGCTGTGATGGAAAGTGTGACTCCATGCTTGCTTAGGGCTGAATGACTGAAGGAATAGTCAGCCCGGGGCCCATGCTAAAATATCATTGCAACTCACTCTGCTGGCCGGGATCCAGTCCTGGCCTTCCCTGGGGCTCAACCTGAGGCAGTGCTTACAAAAGCAGCAGGGACAGGGTCCTCCCTCAGACCTGGAGTCAGGGAGCAGTGGGTGTGGTGGGACCCACAAAACACCCAGCTGTGGGCAACACAGACTTCCTGCTGACCCCCACTTTGCTGCTGGTCTCAGGCAGATCTTCAGGGCTGTGTAGTTGTTGTCCCACTCTATGGATGACAGAATGACTGGCTCAAGATTGCACAATCAGGGAGACTCCAGGACCTGTGTGATAAGTGACGGCCTGCAACCGCCCGCTTCTTACATGTAGGCACAGCACAGGCTGGAGCCTCAGCGAAGCACCAGGAGCCGCATTCTTCGGGGGAATGCCTGTGATCGGGGCTGGGGAGAGTTGGGAGAACAGTCTTGGGTGAAAACTTTCTAGAATATCCTGTAGACAGGAAAGAGCGGGGACCTGGGGGAGCTGTGCGTTGGCTTGTTCCAGCGACGGGGAAACTAGAACTAGTGACCGAAGGAGAGAAGACAGAAAGCCAGGCTTTACTAAAACACCACACTGGATGCTCGGCCCTCCACAGGGAAATGTTCCTCAGACTGAAGGGATAGAGTGACAGCAGAGAGGAAGAGGAAAAGGAAGAGGAGGGAGAGGAAAGGAGAAAAGAGAAGAATCCCAGCCTCCGAGATCCAACTCAGCTCTGCACTTAGCAAACTGATAAAGGGCGTGGAACCAACCCTAAAGATGGGCAGTTGCTTCTCAAGATCACTGCCACTAGTCACAAGGGAAACTGAACTACAGGAGAAAGTGGTAAGACGTTGGGGGGAGGCAAGGGGGCAAGGGGTAATGGTGGCCCCCAGCTAGGAATCTCTTATCAAATGGCAGGGCTGATCTTTAAGTCAGACACAGTCTTGCAGGCAGTTTCTCCTGGGTGTGTCCTGGGTCTGAGCAAGGACCCATCAGGCTTTTCCCAGCTCAGGGCTCAGCCCCAGCATAGAACCCTGCTCGCAGCCTCTGACACGGTGGAGTCACTGGATCCACAGGAGGACGTTTATCAGTGTGACATTTATTCATGAACCAGGTGAGGTTTTAGGTGCTCGGTGCTTGGTTGTCAAAAAGACAACTTCCTGGGTAAGTGACCATGTTCCAAGCTGTCGAGAAGTAACCCGCACCACAAGGACAGCTGAGGCAGTGAATGTGGGGGAGGGCGTGCTGCTGGGGAGTGGCCTAGGGAGACCTGTTAGGGACTCGGGGTGCATCCACAAGGAGGAGCACACTAGGATTCCAAACGGTGCCCACCACACCGGAGGACAGGCTGCTCCAACCATGCCAGAAGCGGAGTCCAGGAGGCTCTGGAAGGGCAAAGCAGCCAGGCCGCGGCCAAGTTCACAGAAGCCCCACGCAAGGCACAGTCCACTTGGGGTGACTAGCTAGACGCCACCGATGTTTAGCGACGCCACTGGCTTCTGTGGGGAACTGCACCTCAGGAAAGCAGGAAGGGTGACCATCCAGAGGCTGTGGTTGAGGGTGGGGAGGTGCTGGAGAGAGGGCTCCGTGGTTAAGAGCACTTGCTCTTGCAGAGGATCCAGGTTCAATTCCCAACACCACAGCAGCTTCCGACCGCCTGCGGCTGGTTTCAGGGCATCCGATGACTACGTCTGGTCTCCCTAGACACTACACGTACGGGTGGTGCATACACAAATATACATGTAGGCAAAATCTAAATAAAACATATTTTTAAAACTACGCTGAGGCTGTCGGGAGCTGGAGAGAAGGATGGCTTGGTGGTTAAGGCGTGCTCGCGCTGCTCTTAGAGAGGACCTGAGCCCCAGCACGCATGTCCAGCAGGTCGGTCACGGCCTCCCGGACAGCTCTAGAGGATCTCACGCGCTCTTCTGGCTTCTGCGGGCAACTGGACCATGTGCAGCACCCCTCAACATACACACTTTTAGGATAAAATGAAAGTTTAAGAAGAGTGGCTGTGCCCAGGCAGGCAGGGACTGACACGGCACTTCCTGTGCGGCTGTGTGAGAATGTGAAGAAGGACACCAGGGGCCAGCTGCGTGACACTGGAGAGGTTTTTAAGTGCATTCAAGGGAGAAGCACCTGCTATTCGTTTCAGAAATACTACTGTCAGCTAATAGCGTCCCACGGGTATTCTGACAGTGCCCTTGGAGAGTTCGGGTCACTGTCACAGTTGAGTTGAATCTGTGACCTCCTGTCCCAGTTACAATTTGCCTTGTGCTAGGTCTAGACACCTGGTCTCCCGCTGCCGGCATTGTTTGGGGAGGCTGGTGACAGGTGGCCTAGCTTGAACCTGCGCGTGGCTGGGCGGGCCTTGGAGGCAGCAGCCACTTCACATTCCAGACAGAGCTTTCTGCTTTCTGACCCGCTGAGACCAAGAAGCCATCGTCACGTGTCTCTACTGCTACAGACAGGCCCACTTCGACCACCACTGCCCCGCCATGTGGACTGAATGCCCTGAAACCATGAGCCAGAATGAATCCTCAACTCCTAAGTTGTGACTGCTGTGTGTGGCTAGAGCAATGATTCAGGTGGCTATTCCACAGCTGACACTGAGCTCTCGCCGCCAGGGCTGTAGACTGACTGTTTACACTCCTGCAAAGAGTAAAGTTCAAACAGTCATTTAGTGGGTCTGAATTCAACTTGTATCTCCAGGAGCCAGAAAGGGCAGGGTGCGCAAAGGTTGCTAGAAATGTGTGTGTATGGACGGACAGCCTGTGAGGATACAGGGAATAGAAAGCGGCCTCAACCAGAACCAACCTGCTGATGCCTTGATCTCAGACTTCTCGACTTCAAAATAAAGAGAAAGTTCTGGTGCAGATGTACATGCAGACAAAACACCTTATTCATAAAATAAAGATAAACCTTAAAAAACACAACGTAATACTGAGAGAGAGAGAGAGAGAGAGAGAGAGAGAGAGAGAGAGAGAGAGAGAGAGAGATCTGTTCTGACATTCTGTTATAGGCTGATAAACTTAACTGTAATTTAGCCGCAGAGCTAGAGCGGCCACTGCAGAGAACTGAAGTCTGTCCATTTAACACAGTTCCTTCCTGTCTCATGCACATACTCACAGATACTCGCACATGCACACAAGCCAGGTTCATGGGTCCTGACAATAATCGTAATGAGGTCGAACCAAGAGCTTTGGTATATACCTCAGGTACCTTGGGACAGCCTTCTGGTGGTTCCGATGCTAACCTGGAACCCCTATCTGATCCCCAAGAACCAGGCTGCTCTAAGACAGCTTGCAAGGATACTGGAAGGCCCCCAGGGCACTCTCTGTTGTGATGCAGGAGTCTGCTGAATTTAGATCCTCTGCCAAATTTTAGAAGTAGAAGTCTCACCCGGTACTTAAGTTATTTCTGAGATCACTTCCTGGCTCCCCAGAAAATGTTCAGGAGCCCAGCTATATTAGAGATTCCAGCCTGGCTGATTTCCTGTGGATTCACCAAACACCTTCAGAGCAGAAAACTCAGCCTTTCAACACCAGCATCTTTCTGAGTGTTCTAACCAACTCCGAGAAAACCAGCACTCAAATGGTTAACACAAGACCTACCGCTTTGGTCTGCAAATGGCACCTCAGACACATCCCTCTGGCAAAGGATTTTCTCTAGCTAAGTGTTTTCGGCTAAGACTCATTCTTCAGCCATGCTGACTGCTGTGGAAAGCCATGTTCTGTTGCTAAATACAATCCTGTTAATGTTAGCACCTATTAAGGTTTCTGTCAAATTGCTAGGTGAGTGGGTGTAATTAGGACAGTGGGAGAAATTACCCAGGATGCAGGGGGTGTCGGTCAAAGGAGGAAAATAGCGAAAGGCTAGCACTGCTTTGAACTTGGGTCGCCTGCTTACTTTACCAGCCAGGTCTCTACAGAGGACAGCAGAAGTGTGTGCCTGCTTGTCCTGGGCAGCCCGTGAGYTAGCCTGCACCACGCATGCTCTCCTTATTGAGCCTAATCCCAGCAGATTTCAGAGGAGCCTCACGGGGCCCCTAATAGCTTTGTCTCAGAGAACAGCCTGAGGACCAAAACCAACTACCAAGACAGGGTCACCCTGTGATGTATCAAAATATTTTATACAAACTGCACACTCTTATTAAATCACTGATTAGTTATTCTTATCTAAAGTAATTTTTTAAAAAGAAAAACCAGTAGCGAGATGTTTAAGAACTTAGTTTGTTTGTTTCTTTTTTGTTTGTTTGCTTGTTTGTTTGTTTGTTTGTTTTTTTCAAGACAGGGTTTCTCTGTGTAGCCCTGGCTGTCCTGGAACTCACTCTGTAGACCAGGCTAGCCTAGAACTCAGAAATCCGCTTGCCTCTACCTCCCAAGTGCTGGGATTAAAGGCGTGAGCCACCACCGCCCATCTTAGATAGTTTCTAATGATCTCCTTTTGAATCACTCCTGTGATTATTTATCTCAGCCTCCCTTGAGGTCTTCTCTTCCCGGATTTACTTTGTGTGTGTGTGTGTGTGTGTGTGTGTGTGTGTGTGTGTGTGTGTGAGTGTGTGTGTGGTTTTTCGAGACAGGGTTTCTCTGTGTAGCTCTGGCTGTCCTGGAACTCACTCTGTAGACCAGGCTGG
>BDUI01009484.1:26527-37420 GCA_002335545.1 Apodemus speciosus | reverse complement strand
CTCCTGAGAGATGCAGGCGGTGTTGTTTCACGAGATAGTTCCAGGAAAGGAAGCCCAAGGCACATATCACTTGTCTCTGCTTCTGTACTGCTGACATAACTGGACAGGCCACTTCCTGCCCCCCCCCCCCACATCTTCCCACCATGGCTGACTTCCTGTGTCATCTCTTAACCACAAGTTAGGATAAATCCTTCTCCCTTAAGTTGCTTCTGCCTGGTGTTTTGTCACGGTGCGAGGAAAATGTCCACAGTAGCGTGTGAAAACGAAAGGACACAACACGCTTGTATCTCGAGGGTTTCACTCTAGAAAATAGATTAGAATAATTCTATAAAAATTATTACAGGCTAAGCTACAGCCAACACTGGGCAGCACAGGCACTCATTCCTAAGCATCTGTTGAAGACCTACCRCATCAGTCAGCACAGGGGAGGCAACAGAACTCCAAGTGAAGGACAGCGTCACCAACATGTAGAACTTGCCAGAAATTAAAGTTCCGACCTGCTGGGTATAGCGAAGGCCAATGCTGAAGAAATTAAGGCAAGAGGTGATCGTCCAGTCCCTCACGCTGRCTGTGTATCACAGATAAGCTGTAAGCTCCTTCCCTCAGAGAAGCTGTGAGCACACGAGTTATACCACACACTCTTCCGGTCTTTTAAGAAAAACACGGCATGGCTCAGTAGGGTGTCCAAGAGAAGCGGTTGAAACCAACACTGGAGAGTTTAACCAGAAACAACACATTGAAGAAGGCCTCAGAGTCCTCAGGAGACTTGACGAGCCAGGCTTGAAGACATCATCTTCAGAAAAGACGGTAAGGGTAAGATGCCTGTGTTGCAAGAGGGGACCTCACATGACTGTCAACAGACGATGGTGCTGTAGTTAACAACAGCAGGAGCAGCTCAGCTGAAGGTACTGCCACCCGGACATCGTAGCGACGAACCCTTGTAAGTCCTCACTTTTAATATAAACCCAGGCCCTTGTAAGTCCTCACTTTTAATATAAACCCAGGGGGTGAACCCTGGGTTCAGGGTCTGCATCATGGAACCCTGCACAAGCACTTGATATTACTGAAAACTGTGCTCAAGAAGAGCTTATAGGTATCACCRGCCCACAAGAAGCCTCCAGCCATCTTCCCAGGGCTTGAGTTTCCAGGAAGATGGCAGGCAATCACCTTTCCCTGCAAGCCTGGAGAGAAGGTTATTRGCTCRCCTCCTGGAACATGTGAGAACCAYATCGGTARAGCCTTCTTTAATGCCATTTCCCCTTTCTCCAGATCCTCCCACCCCTGGCATCGTAAACAGAGAGGAGCTCACCATCACCCAACCAGTTCCACTGTGGTCAAAGGTTGGTCCAGAGGTCAGAGTCAGGGTTACCTCTCTGGCTACGCAATGTTGTGCCAACAGTGTGTTCTGGATTCTGGGTGATACTTCAGAATGCCAGATTTTCCTCAGGAAGTGTGAGCATACTAATCATGCCCCGGGGACAGGTGGGCACAAGGAGAGAGAGTGTTCAGCTTAGCTCTGCCTCACAGCTGTCAAGCTGGGCCCTCTCATTAACGCCCACGGCTTGCTTTCTTTCTTTCTTGTGAGGCCCTTTGACTATAGCTCATGTACTTCAAATATGTCACTGAGAAATGCACAGATGGGATCCACCAGATCATGAGAACACTTTCACAGCTTTGGAAAGTGTGTTGGGTTTCTTTCCTTCAGAAATTAAAAGAAAAAAATCCTAAATTCTAATTTCTAACCCTTCCCACCTCCTTCCTGCCTTACAAAGAAGCCGCTACAGTAGCCCATGTTCCCAGTGCTGATAGCTAGCAGGGCAATAATTAAATCGGTGTTGGGTCTTTTTTTTTTCCTCCCTTTTAATCCAACCCAGCTAATTGTGTGTGCTAATCATGCCTTCCTAGTCTACAGAGAGGCCCACATCTGAGGCCCTGACAGTAGCTGCAACCCACGCGCATTCAGCTCAACATGAGGCCAAAAAAGGAAGCCAGTGGGGACCCAAGAAGGGTGCCTGACAGGTGCTTCCCCAAGGGGTTGTGTCCTGAAGTGGGGGGCACTGTCATGGAGGAGGGGACTCTATCTCACTTTGAAAGGTCTGGACAAAGGGTTGGGTTGCTTTTTGTTTGTTTTGGTGTGTATGCGTGCGTGCATGCGTGACCTGCTTGTTTTTGGTTTAATGAAAGAGACAAGAAAACAAGGCATGGAGAGAGATCTCAGATCAGGATTATCTACAGTGCTCTAACTRATGATAAAGAAACACAAGMGACATRTCAGCTTAGCCTGCTCTCTGTGTGTGCATGAAGTGTTCTGTTATGCAGCGGTCTCATACCAGTGTGTCAGCAGCCTCTTGCCCCAGTACATTTTGATGTTTTCATTTCTTTTAGATGCATGCATGTGTTGGGGGGGGTTCACATGTGAGAGCATGCAAGCACACAAGTGGAGGGAAGGGACAACTTACAGGAGTCAGTTTTCTCCCTCTACTGTGTAGGTCCTGCAGACAGAATGCACTGACTGCCATTTTTAATTTCTGCATTCTAAACTTCCAGGTGGGATCTGCCACACCTAACGTCTCATTCAACTAAGAGTTTTCCCTTAAATCATGAATACCACATCAAATAGAACCCAAACCATAAATATACTCTCTAGGATAGGCAGGATTTACCACCTTTCCAGAAAATTCTCTACAGAATTTGTATATGTATATACAAATAACATACTGCTTTCAAAGGCTCAGCAAGAATCCTTCATAAAAAAGGCATTTCCTCAAATACTACCTCTTGGTACCTCCAGTGATGTATGTAGCGGAGGGGTGACTAAGTGTCCAATGAGGGGAGAGAATGGATAGTAACTAGAACTCACTCTTTATAGCACAGGAGCCCAGGTCMACGCCTTCATTTGGACATTATGAGACTGTCCTGGAGACAAACTTAAGTTGTTAGTTACTCTAYGAAATGGTAGAGAGGAAACATTTGAACACACCCAACTTACTTCACACTAGGAGGGTGGCAACTGTGTGATATTTCAAAGGAACTCTAGGGTACTTCAGGGCCAGTGTGTGCCAGAAATCAATTAAAGTCAAAGACACCATAAAAGACTCACCACAGGGGGGTTAGTTACTTTTATGGGATAATTTGGAGGTGAAGTTGGATATCTCAAGAATGTCACTGTGAATACATGCTTCTCTGGGGGTTGACTGCAAGCTGTTCCTATGACTCAGAAAGAGTAGAAGGTGCTGATGTCCTCTATGGGACAAGATAAGGGAAAGAGTCTGAGAGTCAGCCCTAAAGAGGGTGCCGAGGTGCTGTGGAACTGACATTTAAGTTTCCCCATCTTGCCTGCAAGGACCCCACTAGCAAGAGAGTTTATAACCAATGGAGTAGATTATGAACCTGGTCCTGCAATCCCTCCAATGTGAACAGTAGCACTGGCCTGAACAGATTCAACCAAACAATGTCCCTCTTTGGATTCCGGACCACCCTAGCCAATCTTTGTTCTGCTCAAGTTCATCCTGCTGGTTGATGAGCTCTGAGCTCTTCATTCCAGCAGACTGACTCCTCCAAGGCTGAGGTCAGAGTCAGTGACCTTCAACTGCAGGATGCAGCCCATCTCCCAAGGTGGGTAGGAGAGAGAACAAGGCCATATGTCCTCCTTTAAGATGCAGAATTGGGATTAGTTGGAGGAGGTCATATCTGAGAATCCTGGCCCTGACTAGGTTCAAGATGGCATCTGCCAGATCTTCCCCCACAAACCCCATCCTGGGGGTCTCCAAGACAACCACATCAGAGATGAGGAGGTAAAYGCATGAAGTAGATGGGTGAGAACCTGATGCCCTCTGAAGACTACAGGAAGGAGAGCCAAGACACTGATGAGGGCGAGTCCTTAGGCCTGACTAGGGCTCTAGAACCACACGGCTCTTTGTGGCACTGGCGTTTCATCCTTCAAATCATGGCAAATAAACCTTAAAAAAAAGCAGACTTAAGAAATTATATTTAAAAATGTATCAATCACACCAAAACCACTCCTTATATTGTATTAAGTTACATAAATTTTAATTAAAATTTTGGGTTTTGGGATCAGAGCCTGTAAATTTCAACACTAGCTTTATTATTTAATAGTGAGTTAAGGTTTTGTGTAACTCAGTTTATTCACTGTACAGCTAGAGAATGTGATATCTCTTATTATATTACACAACATGTGAAGGCTTTGTCATGCAAGCCTTAGTGTTCAAAAATATTTAATATTCTTTTCAAAACTACTGAATACTTTGCAAATTTGTACTATCCTTGAACTGGGGCCTGCTAATCTTTTGGTGTTCTTCCTACCTTTGCATCTGTGCTGGCAGAGAAGGCGCATCCTGACTCTTCTCTGTAAGGGCTTTCTAGATGTTAGGTCTACCATAAAGAGCCCCACACACGATGAGCACTTACTACAACCGCCAACAGTGGCTCTGGCTGGTACCATGCATGGTTGCATCCTACTGCCCCGAGCCTTCTCTGACTTCCTACTGCCCCGAGCCTTCTCTGACTTCCTACTGCCCTGAGCCTTCTCTGATCCAGCTTGTAAACAGACTGAAAACCTGGCAAGCCAATGCAAACCRTTTACCTCCACAACAAGGGAGAACGCTTGAGATGTGCTTTCAAGGTTGACCCTGCATCAACAGTTAGTCAAAGGTGAAGATTTCTTTATGAGTAGAAGCTGTCTCTGACTCTGTTGCCTGCCTTTGGGTCCCTCTTCCATAACTGGACAGCCTTCTCTAGTCACAGTAGAAGATGAGCCCAGTACTACTACAACTTGCTATGCTAAGGTGGGTTGGTATCCATGGGAGGTCTCCCCTTTTCTGAYGAGAAAGGGGGGAGACGGTGAAGGAAAGGGGAGAGGGAGGGAATGGTCTGTTCAGGATGTAAAGTAAATAAATAACTGAAAAATATGACATACATAGCAAGGATAGTTGTAATGTGACTTTTGAAATCATCAAAACCCATTACTCTCTATTTTGCTTCGCATGAGTGTTTTGCTCATGCACAACTGTACAACGCTGTTTTTTTGGGTCATGCACACGTTGCGTCGTGAATGTTTCGCATGTGCGCAACTGTATAATGCCGTTTTTTGGGGGTCATGCACACATTTTGTTCTCCATGTTATGCAGCACTCCTGTATGTTATCATCCTTCGCCACGCAAAACACAACACACATTTGTGAATATCACCACTGAACTTGCCAGGAAAGTATTTAATATGCTACTGTTAAGTTAAGACAGCTCCTCCTGGTAAATATAAGTTTTCCAAAACTCTAACCTTTATCATTTATTTGCTCAAATTTCATCATTAGCGGAAAACACTGCTAGGTTTTTCTTTCAAAGTGGCAATTTTACTCCAAGCATTTCTGACAAAATGTTTCCCAAGGTCAAAAACCACAGATTGTCTCTTAGCCCCTCTTCAAATGAAAATAGTGACTCAGAGGACAGAACACAGCTAGCGCGTCTCAAGACAACCCAACTGGACTGTTAGCGGTGCCAGAGCCACAGCTCTCTCTCATTGACAGACCACCAGGAAGCCGCCCTCAGCCGTCAGCACTGAACAGGCTTGGTTGCTTCCTCGAACACATTCTTAAGGGAAACTCGAGGTTTTAAGTGGCATCTATGTGGCCATGAAAAACGCATCTGGGATCTCAAAATGCAACCCCAAGGCAGGGATGAGGTATCACTGGGCCCAGCACCTGATGGGTATCAGCAACCATCTCCTGCCCAGCATGGTTTTCAGAAATGGTGACTACAGACAAGAACATCTGTTTCCCTTAGCTAGAGAGGTAAGAAAATCACGACTCTTGTTCTTGTTAATTTTGCTTTCTTGGCGGCATTTTAAGAAATTCCAATAAAAGCAAATATTGACATAGTATGGAACAAAATACAAAGTCGGGATGATATTTTTTGTAACCAGAAACCAAAGAATGCGACTCATTGGACTGTGTGCTCTGGATCGTGGAGCTAGTGAATGAGGAGTGGGGAAGTATAAGAACCATTACCTCAGACAGTTGGAGAAAGCCTAATGTATACAATGGCACTAGATCAAAGTTACATTTCCTGAGTGTAATAGAGTCAGTCTTGGTAGTTATGAAAGTGAAGGTCATTGGTCTTAGAAAATACATTTGTATATTTAGAAATCATGAGAGAGATAGAGATGGTAGACAGGCAGAGAGTTAGATTATATATACACTTCACTCCCACATGTAGATAAGGAGAGAGAGGAAGGGAGGGAAGGGAGAGAGGGAGAGAGGGAGAGAGGGAGAGAGAGAGGAGGGAGGGAGGGAAGGACAGAGGGTTGGAGGGGGAGCCCAAGAGAATGAACAGGCCAGCACAGGCAGAGACAGCCACAACTACATGTATTTTTTTAATCTACAGTTTCAACTAACTACAGAAATGAAAATCTTTTATTCAAGTGTGTCTACCTGTTATTTTTTCTTACTGTTATTCCCAAAGCAAGGTTCTATATCAACTATTTACACTGCGTGGCATTCTAATCACCTGGGGAGGACTGACATCATATAGGAACCTGTGTAGGGGTCATGTGTACAAACTACAGCATTTAATAATAGGCTCTGAGTACTTAGCAGAGTCCAGACATGACTTTGGGACTCAAGGAATGACTGTGTATGGCAAACAGTCAAAATCATTGAACCTGTGTAAAATGGTTGCTTGTAACTCTTCTTGTAAATGTGAAATGACTTCAAGATACAAAGTAACATGATGTTCTCTGGGAACATTCACACCTGGCGCTGTTTCCCCAGCAGGCAGGCAGTCTGTTCCCTGCTCCTCTCCCTCTGTCCCAGGCAGAACAGCCACAGTGTACTAGCCTCCAAGGCTCCATCAGGCCCAACAGGGACCTGCCCTTTCCTTACTGTCCCTGGTCTTGCAGAGCCTGGGGCTCTTCTCTCTCTGTGCCTCTCTCAGAGGCTCAGCCTGCTCATGTCTCACCACCAGGCCATGCATCCCACCGGCCTCCCACCTAAGGGAGGGCCCTCACTTCTAGTTCTGTTTCTTCCTCTTTCCTATTATTTCTACCTGAAACTATTTATAATTATCTATAAGTCTGCCTGTATCTCTATGAATGCTAGACAGACCGTCAGTTTGGGTATCACCAAAGCTTTCTGGGGCCTCTAACCTTCAGTGGGAGCTTGCCCAGTGTGGAGTGGACGGAGGGTAAATGTCCAGCAGGAAATGCCAGCAGTCTGCGCTCAACACCCCAACCATTAGAGAGTGCCGGTACAGTATGGCAAGTCCTCCATACAGATGGAGTGGTCAAATGAAAATGGAAGCAAACGGATGTCAGAGAATGATCCAGAGAAGGTTCTGGGTGAGGAGGGGCCCCACTGACTACCTACAGGGAGCCCCACACATGGCCCRGTCTGTATTTGTCAGGCATGTTCCTTGAGACTCCCTCTTTAATAGACCTGATATGGCTCCTGTTCCCCACTCCCACAATGCAACAGCTCAGGAGCAAGTCGCTGGGGCCCTACGTGATGTTCCCCACACGGGCTGCTTCGCTCTTCATTGTTCCTACTGTTGTGAGCAGACTGAGCAGCACACTTCTTTTCCCGGTGAGTGTTTTCCAGGCTTCCGGGACATCAGTGGCACCGCTTTTCCCTGTCTCTCATCTCTGCTGGCACTCCTTCAATCGCTTTAACCCAATGTCACAAAGCACCTGGTCTGGAACCTTCTTCATTTTTTTCTTTTTATTCCAGACAGGCTTGCCTGGGTCTGYGGGATTCAGCTATCACCCAGACCTTGGCTTGTGATTGTGTATCTTTGACTTCTTGTTGAAGTCCAGACTTGTCTCTCTAGGGGGTCTGCCACATCCACTTGGGTGTCTCAACCCATGTTCCTATGACTAACTTCTTGATCTCCACTGCTAAGCTTCCACCATTGTCTGCTCACCTAAGATTACCCTATGGACTCAGCGGCCATCTTCCTTTACATTCATTTACGCCATAAGGCAGAGCAACTCCATCTCCGAAAGGAACTTTACATCTGCATATGCTGAGATTCAAGTCTCATCCCTTCTCTCTACACAAGAAGCCAGACTACTCTGAGTGAGAGGGAAGGGATGTGGTATCATTTTCTTGCTTAATACCATTGCCTTCCATGGTCTTCCAAAGGTCAAAGACGGCCTGTGATCCCTGCGTGATCTATGTCCTCCCTCATTCCACACCACTCTGCCTTGGGATGCCACACCTTGGTCACATTGATATTCCTTCAGCTTCCATCAAGTGCACAGACAGTGCTTCTCAGAGCCATCTGTACCTGCCGTAGAGCAGGCAGAAAAGACACCCTTCCTTGGGCTTCCCAGCCCGGTCAGCCACGGGCTCTCAGAAATAATGGGTATTTGCAAAAAGAGTTCAGATAGCACTTAACATTTTAATGGTGTGAGGATACAGCGCAGGCTGGTAGTTTGGGGGACACGGAGGCTTGGGGTGGGGATATGTGTGGAAGATAGGAATAAAAGACAGTGAATGTGGAGAGAGGGAGGGTGTGACCTACGTGTCTTTTGGATGCAGGGAGAGACAGTTTCACAGGAGGTTCTTGCCCCCACTCATCTTTGACAAATCTTGAAGGAGAGTAATGAGAATTAGCATGTGGTCAGAACAGAAATACCGGGCCCTTCTCTGCTTCTGTTTTTTTTTTTTTTTTTTTTTCCCACAGCAATGCATGGAGAGTGCCTGGAATGTAGGATGGAGGGGAGAGAGTGAGCCCAGCAGACACTGAGGGTGTCAGTGTGACAATAGAACTGAAGATGCCCACCTCCTGCTGGGGGGTGTGGTCTGTGAGAGCACCAGGAAAGCAGGAAGGCTGATAAGGAGCATGAGACATAAGGAAAGGGGCCCCAAGGTCCTGTGAGTGGGCAAGTAGGAGACATCCCAAGGGAAGACATTTCAAATAGAAATTCCCTTCACGATGGGAACATCATTGGTGTTTTCTCGAAGACTAGACCATCCCAGAATTCACAGCATCCCCGCCAAACAGAAAGCCTCGCTAATTCTGGAACACAATGAGAAGTTCAAAGAAAAGCACAAAGCACTGTGTAATGATTCCCAACTGAGTTTACCAACCCATATACCTTCGCCTCCCACTAATGTGAAGGTTGGTAGATGGCACACTGTTTAGACACTACTGTCTTCCATTCTAAACCAAAGGACTGCGCCAAAGAATACAATCTTCATTCATGTACCCTCACAGAAGTCATGGACCAATGTTATCATTGCTCGTAAATGGATGAACCAAAACAGTCACTCTTTCCAGCTCANATTTGGGGGTGCCCACACTGCAGAGAATGTGTTGACATGGAAACCGAACAGTGAAACAAAAGCTATGTGAAATACTCAATGAAAGTAAGCTGAGTGGAGTGGAGTGGATAAGTAGAACACCTCAGGGCCAAACGGCAGAGCTCAGTCGCTGTGRCCCAGCCATCACATGCCAGGGAAGGGGGCAGTTGTGGGACATTCTAGCCATTGGAAGTGGGACAGCTTCTCTGAGAAGGGTCTTCTAAATGGGCAAGGAAAACAAGGGCTGGCTTTGTCCAATGAACAATGGGGTCTGTTAAGAGTGGAACAATCCTCAATTGTTTATGTGAGCATGAAAACTACTAATATTAACCACAAATAGTTCATATATCTGCTGACAGAATGAAACTCAGAAAGACCTCCCGACGTTGACAAGCCAATCCAACAAAAYGAAGCAGAATACATATCAGTGGCTCCTGACTTTAGATCCCGTGATGCAACCCCAGGAACACAGGAGTCGAAGCTTGGCAAGCTGTGGTGAGTCAGCAGTAAAGCAAAGTTGAAGAAATCTTTCATTTGATTAATTATTCAGATCAAAARAGGCCTGGGGGGAGCAGGCTTACCTCAGACCAAGAGAAGAGCTAGGTTCTAGATATCATTTGTTAGAATGTACAGTGTCTGGGGGGCTTGGCTCGTGGCAGTCATCCTTCATTGTCAGCTTGACAGACTTTAGGGAGACCTGGGAGTCACACCTCCTCTGTATGGGTCTGTGAGAGCATTTCCGAGAGCAGTTTAATTGAGGASGGAAKWCTCCTGAGAGATGCAGGCGGTGTTGTTTCACGAGATAGTTCCAGGAAAGGAAGCCCAAGGCACATATCACTTGTCTCTGCTTCTGTACTGCTGACATAACTGGACAGGCCACTTCCTGCCCCCCCCCCCCACATCTTCCCACCATGGCTGACTTCCTGTGTCATCTCTTAACCACAAGTTAGGATAAATCCTTCTCCCTTAAGTTGCTTCTGCCTGGTGTTTTGTCACGGTGCGAGGAAAATGTCCACAGTAGCGTGTGAAAACGAAAGGACACAACACGCTTGTATCTCGAGGGTTTCACTCTAGAAAATAGATTAGAATAATTCTATAAAAATTATTACAGGCTAAGCTACAGCCAACACTGGGCAGCACAGGCACTCATTCCTAAGCATCTGTTGAAGACCTACCRCATCAGTCAGCACAGGGGAGGCAACAGAACTCCAAGTGAAGGACAGCGTCACCAACATGTAGAACTTGCCAGAAATTAAAGTTCCGACCTGCTGGGTATAGCGAAGGCCAATGCTGAAGAAATTAAGGCAAGAGGTGATCGTCCAGTCCCTCACGCTGRCTGTGTATCACAGATAAGCTGTAAGCTCCTTCCCTCAGAGAAGCTGTGAGCACACGAGTTATACCACACACTCTTCCGGTCTTTTAAGAAAAACACGGCATGGCTCAGTAGGGTGTCCAAGAGAAGCGGTTGAAACCAACACTGGAGAGTTTAACCAGAAACAACACATTGAAGAAGGCCTCAGAGTCCTCAGGAGACTTGACGAGCCAGGCTTGAAGACATCATCTTCAGAAAAGACGGT
>BDUI01009484.1:7845-20932 GCA_002335545.1 Apodemus speciosus | reverse complement strand
GTCTGTATTTGTCAGGCATGTTCCTTGAGACTCCCTCTTTAATAGACCTGATATGGCTCCTGTTCCCCACTCCCACAATGCAACAGCTCAGGAGCAAGTCGCTGGGGCCCTACGTGATGTTCCCCACACGGGCTGCTTCGCTCTTCATTGTTCCTACTGTTGTGAGCAGACTGAGCAGCACACTTCTTTTCCCGGTGAGTGTTTTCCAGGCTTCCGGGACATCAGTGGCACCGCTTTTCCCTGTCTCTCATCTCTGCTGGCACTCCTTCAATCGCTTTAACCCAATGTCACAAAGCACCTGGTCTGGAACCTTCTTCATTTTTTTCTTTTTATTCCAGACAGGCTTGCCTGGGTCTGYGGGATTCAGCTATCACCCAGACCTTGGCTTGTGATTGTGTATCTTTGACTTCTTGTTGAAGTCCAGACTTGTCTCTCTAGGGGGTCTGCCACATCCACTTGGGTGTCTCAACCCATGTTCCTATGACTAACTTCTTGATCTCCACTGCTAAGCTTCCACCATTGTCTGCTCACCTAAGATTACCCTATGGACTCAGCGGCCATCTTCCTTTACATTCATTTACGCCATAAGGCAGAGCAACTCCATCTCCGAAAGGAACTTTACATCTGCATATGCTGAGATTCAAGTCTCATCCCTTCTCTCTACACAAGAAGCCAGACTACTCTGAGTGAGAGGGAAGGGATGTGGTATCATTTTCTTGCTTAATACCATTGCCTTCCATGGTCTTCCAAAGGTCAAAGACGGCCTGTGATCCCTGCGTGATCTATGTCCTCCCTCATTCCACACCACTCTGCCTTGGGATGCCACACCTTGGTCACATTGATATTCCTTCAGCTTCCATCAAGTGCACAGACAGTGCTTCTCAGAGCCATCTGTACCTGCCGTAGAGCAGGCAGAAAAGACACCCTTCCTTGGGCTTCCCAGCCCGGTCAGCCACGGGCTCTCAGAAATAATGGGTATTTGCAAAAAGAGTTCAGATAGCACTTAACATTTTAATGGTGTGAGGATACAGCGCAGGCTGGTAGTTTGGGGGACACGGAGGCTTGGGGTGGGGATATGTGTGGAAGATAGGAATAAAAGACAGTGAATGTGGAGAGAGGGAGGGTGTGACCTACGTGTCTTTTGGATGCAGGGAGAGACAGTTTCACAGGAGGTTCTTGCCCCCACTCATCTTTGACAAATCTTGAAGGAGAGTAATGAGAATTAGCATGTGGTCAGAACAGAAATACCGGGCCCTTCTCTGCTTCTGTTTTTTTTTTTTTTTTTTTTTCCCACAGCAATGCATGGAGAGTGCCTGGAATGTAGGATGGAGGGGAGAGAGTGAGCCCAGCAGACACTGAGGGTGTCAGTGTGACAATAGAACTGAAGATGCCCACCTCCTGCTGGGGGGTGTGGTCTGTGAGAGCACCAGGAAAGCAGGAAGGCTGATAAGGAGCATGAGACATAAGGAAAGGGGCCCCAAGGTCCTGTGAGTGGGCAAGTAGGAGACATCCCAAGGGAAGACATTTCAAATAGAAATTCCCTTCACGATGGGAACATCATTGGTGTTTTCTCGAAGACTAGACCATCCCAGAATTCACAGCATCCCCGCCAAACAGAAAGCCTCGCTAATTCTGGAACACAATGAGAAGTTCAAAGAAAAGCACAAAGCACTGTGTAATGATTCCCAACTGAGTTTACCAACCCATATACCTTCGCCTCCCACTAATGTGAAGGTTGGTAGATGGCACACTGTTTAGACACTACTGTCTTCCATTCTAAACCAAAGGACTGCGCCAAAGAATACAATCTTCATTCATGTACCCTCACAGAAGTCATGGACCAATGTTATCATTGCTCGTAAATGGATGAACCAAAACAGTCACTCTTTCCAGCTCAYACTCCTCACCGATATGTCCCTCCCCTGAAGGTCAACTGATCTTGGCAATTCATCACTCAGTGCTGAAAAGTACTCAGCAATTAAGTTCTATGCTAAAAAAGAAAAACCAGCCAATAAACTGTGATTTTGTGATAGTCAGTAACAGGTCCAGAGGTCCTGAGTTCAATTCCCAGCAACCACATGGTGGCTCACAACCATCTGTAATGGGATTCGATGACCTCTTCTAGTGTGTCTGAAAACAGCTACAGCATACTCAGATAAATAAAATAAGTAAACAAACAAAAACAAACAATAGACCTTAGCAGAAAAAAAAAGGA
This sequence comes from Apodemus speciosus, assembly GCA_002335545.1. Classification (NCBI taxonomy): domain Eukaryota; kingdom Metazoa; phylum Chordata; class Mammalia; order Rodentia; family Muridae; genus Apodemus; species Apodemus speciosus. The sequence continues at coordinate 18,717 of BDUI01009484.1, read as the reverse complement.
ACATGTTTTCTGATGTTCTGCCTATAGGTATTATTTGCATTGTTTATAGTTATCTTGCTTTCTGGGGCGGGGACTCTGAAAATTAATAAAATAAAAAAATAAAATAAAAATTTAGGACTCAGCCAAACTATCAGCTACCTGAGTAAACCATCACTGAACTCCTGTGTGAACTCGTGATGCTTCCCGAGACAAAAGTGAGTAGATAGAACCAAAGCTTGCACACAAAATCTATTTTAGAGTTCCTGATTTAGAACACTATGGTAATAAACTACAAAGACTTTAACACTAACCCTTCTAAATCTTGAATAGAGAGTAACTTTAAACAGACTCGTGTGGTGCTTCATGACGGACAGCAAAGCCTTCTGAGAGATGTGTCAGGCCATGCCATCAGTGTGTAACCATCATGGTGGTGCTCACAGACTGACGACACAGCAAGCTCCATCCCCGTGGCGCCAGATGCAACCAAGAGGCAGATAAACCCCAAACACTGAGACTACCGCTGCTGCCACAAATACACGACTTTGCAGTATTTTCAGGAGTACAGCCAAGCTGATGATTAAAGACAGCACCAGGCAGTAGTGGCACACGCCTTTAATCCAAGCACTTGGGAGGCAGAGGCAAGTGGAATTCTGAGTTCGAGGCCAGCCTGGTCTACAGAGTGAGTTCCTGGACAGCCAGGGCTATACAGAGAAACCCTGTYTTGGAAAACAAAAACAAAAACAGCAAGTATGTGTACTTGTACCATAGCTATGTACCATCATGATCAATGTACATGCACCAGACATAACTGCCTGTCCTGTTGTCACGGGGCCACAGGTCAATAGATACAGCATTTTCAGGACCATGGGACCAGTGCTCTGTTCCATGGCAGTATGACAGGGCCTTTCCAGCCTTATACAAGCTCAGGGGATCATCTCAGACTCAAATGCTCCTTTCTAAACAAAACACCATTATGTGGTGCACGGTTGTCTGGATTAAATGCAGACAGAAGAAAAGAGAACTTGGAGAGCCCAAAGGCTGCAAAATCAGGTCACTTTAGAGGCCTGCCAGGTTGTCTTTATGTGCACTAACATGTGTGCTCAGGGGCAACCCAGGACTCTGCTGGGGAGAAGAAATGAAGTGATAACTTACAGGGTTGAAAACAATTCCAGAGCTGGTCGTGGTGACAGAGACATAAAGCACAAGGCTCTCAAACTGTTTTCCAGGCCGGATTCTTTAACAAAGGTACCTATTATTTATGCTTTTGAAAAGGGTCTGTGATGTCCCTCTGAGGCCCATAATGAGTTCTGCAGATTCGTGGAATTCCTCTCTTGAAATCATTTCCTTTCCCTGAACTGTTAGGTCTCCGCCATCCATCTTCCAGTTTATTTAAATTCAGACTGTGGACAGGATGGTGTTTCTATGTTCTGGGCTGTGCTCCTCGGCTTCTTAGTGCATCCGCGAATGAGCATCACAACAGCTTTAATGACACTAATGAGGCACTATGCAAMAATCTGCAACACACATGGCAGCCTCGCTCCCCACCCCCAATCCCTTTAGGTGCAGCAGACAACCCACGTGTCATTGCTCTGTTACCTTGCTGGTAGAAGACAGGTCAAGGGTGCTTTGTCAAGGAATTCTGACCTTTTGGAGAGGTTCACTTAGGTCAGCTAGGCACAAACAACTGATCTTTCTGTGCTCATATTTTGTCAAAGGAAGCAAAAGACATCGGTCAGCATTTCTCATATGGTCACGTACTCCTTAGATCATGCTCAGTTCTCTGGGGATAGAAGGCTTTGTCTTAATGTCATGAGCCCTCTCTTGAGTTTTATGATAATGTACCCAGGAACAATTAGGAGTCTCTATATACTCTYTTTAAGAGATATTCTTAATTATTGTTGCAACTTTTATTAAGATATAAAAGTCATTAAGTAYGAATATGAGTATTATCTAACATGACAGAGAAAGGGAGAAGGGGTTTGGGCGTTCTTTCATTTGCTGTGAAGTCAGACCAGAAGGAACAAAATTCAATCCTCTGAAGAATTTCTGCAGAAAATATTAGCTGCAAATACCATTTAAAGAGAGTTTAAAAGAGGAACAACAAGAATTTTGCTTTCCAAGAATTTGTCTTATGTTTTGTGGGTGGCGAGTTTTTGTTGTTGTTTTTTCTYTGCAGCTTTATATAAAAGAAATACAAAACAAACAAACAAATAAAACCCAAGACTGCAGGAGGGTGTGACGATAGAATGACATATGTGCACTAGACCAAGAGAACACATTACCCATTCCCACTTTTGTGTCTCATGCCTAGGAGTGCTTGCTGAACCCTGGGATATGCCAAGACATCTCCCAGGGGTGTGACTCACCCAGTTCTCTGAGCCAGTACTAGAGCTGTTTTTCCTCTTAGGAGGACCAGACAGATACTTGGCCTTTCAGAAAACCTCAAGGATGAGTCACAAGTGACATGCATTGTTATCCTGAGGAGGGAGGGAAACAGAGGTTGGAAATATGGCTACACAAAAGGTAGAGTGACACTCTGTGCAAGCACGAGCATGCATGTATGCACACATACATACACATATGTGTGTGCACAATGCATGTACATAATGCATACATACATAAACATTCACAGAGACACATACACATATGTAAACACGTGATCACATACACACATGCATGTACATACATGCACGCATACATGCAATGCACAGAGAGACATGTACACACATGCAAACACGCATGCACAAATACACACATGCATGTACATACATGCATACATACACATGCACAGAGAAACACATACACACATGCAAAAATACATGCACACATATACACACATGCAAACACATATGCACATGCACACACAGGCACAGACATGCATGTACATACATACATACATACATGCACATGCACACATGTAAATACACATGCATACATACACACATGCAAACACATACATATACGCATGCACACACAGGCACACACACACATGAATGCACACACACATGTGCTAGCTGTTTTGCAAAGCAGCTAGGAGAATCCCTCATTCCAGGATCCCTGGTCTGCACTTCTTCACACATATATAGGCCTCCCACTCAATTTCAAATGGGTGCTACCCACCCTGGAAAAAAATTAAGCCCACATAGTAGCTGGGAAAATATGCAGCCAGGGAGACAGATGGCTTAGGGAAGAAGCAATCTGGATAGAGAGTGAGGGTGTGGGAGTGGAAATGTGGGCCTGGAGAGGGGCTGAGGGAAGAAAGGACAGGCGTGAGTGTGCGGTGACAGATGACAGAGTGCTGTTTGGGACAAGCAGTTGGAGGAAGCAAGGGGAATAGAAGTGATGTATTCATGCATAAAGGCTCCATCACCATTAGGAGAACTCCCCTTCTGCCTACTCTGTGAGTCCCGCCGCTTCAGATGGAGGCAGACAGCAGAGAGCACGCGCTTCGCCAAGGAAGCAGAGGCGACTTGCTATCCCGACACGATTTCTATTTCTGATCGAAACAGACCCAAACCGAGCTAATTTGTGTACAGCTGCAGGCTATGTAAACACGGCTGTTTGGAATTCCTTATAAAGTATCAGCCTTTGCACTCAACACTTTGTCTACGTTAATAAGTAGGTGTCAAACTCTGAATTAAAATCCCCGCAAGAGGACACAGCACAAAGGACAATAAAAATGATTTTGAAATAATCACAGGGATAAATAGCATCTACTTCTGACTGGTATAAGTGCTAGCGTAAAATGTTATTAGGCGACCGACATTGTCTTTTGTTCAGGAAGTATGTTTCATTCTCCAGCCACGCCATTCGTCATCCTAATGAGCCCTCAACATGTAAATTAAACAGCAGAGACAGATTCATCTGAAAAGCATCTTTTTTCTTTTTTTGTTTTTTTTTTTTAAAAAGAGCTAGGTGTTATACCAGTTTTCTACTTTTATTTTCTACTAGTGTATTGGTTCAATTCTCTTTCACTGAAAAAAGCAAAAAACATAAAGCCCTTAGTACTTGAACACTTCATGGGGTAAGTTCATGCAATTTATATTTTCAGTAAACAGTTCATTCATGCTCCAGTACTCTGGGACCAGTGAGCTAACATAGAGGAGAGAGAGAAATCTCATTTTAGAATGCTGTGCCCTGTAAATTATGTTTGATCCCAGAAAATCTTAGAAACCTGGGCATGCATTTACTTTTTAGTTTTACTGGAAAAGTGATTTGGTCCAAAGGAAACCCTCAATGGGAAAGGATTAGTGGGAATTTCAAACAGCTTCAGTTTACTGAACTGAATGTATTAATGGCTAAGCAAATACCATTTCCACCATTAATGATAAAAGAATAAGGTCATGAGCCAAATGAGTYGCGATTCCTTGCTATGTATCGATAAGAACATTACCCATTCCTATGATGAATAGAGAAGTCGGGGTTTTCTACTTGACCTGAATGTCTGCACGGGCACACACAGGAGTGACTGAGCAGCTCTGCCGGGGAGGGGCACCCAGCAAAAACAGACCGAGAAAGGAAAAGAGCAGCAAATCAAGTCTCATTTCAGCATGATTGGTCTTCATTTGCCTCCCCCTTCCTCTACYCTCTCTTGCTACAGCCTATAAATCATTTTTTGCAATCTCTAGCTGTCCCTGCTTGTGTGAGAGCTTGGCTCACCCGTGTGTGTGTGTGTGTGTGTGTGTGTGTGTGTGTGTGTGTGTGTGTGTGTGTCTAGCTCATCCTCTGTGTGGGTGAATGTATATAAAATGAAGAGACAAATAATTGTGCTATTGAGGTTTTCCTGATGTCCGGGGAACAGCCATTAATCTGGGCAATGGGGCCTTGGAAATCCCATTCTGCAGAATGAATTATCGTTAAGCAATGATAGGCATTCTAAAGACACTATATTTTTATGAGGTCAAAATGAGGGGGCAATATCCCCAAGGGAAGGCTGAGAACATCCAGCTGTGACAGAAGCCACCTACTGAGCACCATTACATGGATGCCTGACTTCCTGCCAGGAGCAGATCCAGCCCGGCTCCGGTTGAATAAGCCCTGCAAGGGCAGTCTGGCCCATGCATTGGGAAAGCATCCATCCCCTGTGGTCGCAAGCCCTGGCAGTCCGCTCTAGAAGCATGGCCTCCCTCTGCTTATGAAAGGATGTGTCTGGCCAAGGAGAGTCCACGAAAGTCTGCACATCCCTCGGGACATCCTGGTCTAAGATATTTACTTAGCGATGTGTAATAGAGAAGGTGCTTAAGACAATGGAGCTGAGGCCCTGAGAGTCAGGCACAGGAGACCAGCAGTGCCAGCCTGGGCGTGGCTGCTTCGTCTCTCCCTGTTGATTCCTAAATAGGCAGTTTGACAGGCACATTAATTAGGTTCTGGAGCAAGAACTACTCTGACTAGTGACTACTACTACTAGTGAAAGCTACTGTCAGAGGGTGATGGGGCCTCTGAGGTGTGTGGGGGACAAGGGGACATAGCACAGGACAGGGGGTACTATAAGCAATGACATGGTGCTACTTCTGATAAAAGAGAGCAAGGTTTCACTCTACACTCAACTAAACTAGGCAACAGATAGATCTCAAAGGGGCTCAGAAGCCTCTTCTGGAGTCTGGGAAGAGACCCTGTGGGTGTTAATAAACTGTTTTATATTTTACTCCAAGAAGAGAGAAAAAAGCAATATGTGGACCAGGGAAGGAAAAATTACCCTCCTGTGAAAAATGTGAATTTTTAACTTTTGCAACGTGTTAATAATTAATATGAATTTGCACCAATGTGACATCTTCATAAAACACAGAAGTCTCACACATGGAACCTTTCAAGTGTAAAAGAAGCAAGCCACCCCTACAGGGTTCCTGAGGAAGTTACCAGTTAGGAAGGCTTTCGGCATTAGAAGGTGTAGGGCTTTTAACCAGATCTGAGATGCTGGGTGAATAGACCCCCTGTTCAATGACTGACAGCGGCAGTAGGAACTCCACAAAACAAAATCCACGCCTCATTAGTCCCCCAGCTGAACTCAAAATCCTCTGGCTCAGAATAAATCTCAGCCTTTAAAAATAAATTCTCCGCTGAATTAACATCTCACGATCATTAATCTTCAGAGTGACCCTTCAATTTCCTTTGGAAGCAAACCCCTCTGTCTCTCAAAGGTCTTTCTCTCTTTTTGGCAACCCACAGCTTCATGGAGAGAAGGAAAATACCAAGCCCTTTCTCCTGTCACTCCCCTGTGTTCACCCTCAGGGTGGCTTCCTTCCCCCTTATTCCACAGAAACATCCTAAATTTGAAAATCAGCAGAGAGCTATTTACTGCATCAGGAAAGGATGAGAACTTAGCATTCGGAATGTGTGGCAATAAAAACCAGAGCTAGGTAAAACGATTACTGTACAGTCGAGGAGAAGACGCCTGTCCGCTGGTTAAAGTTTGATCATGTTACAGGTCGCAGGGCAATCCTTCTTTTGTAGACCTTGTTAATCATATGGTGCAGAACTCCGCTTGACTGCTCCACTAACCAACATGAATACTGCACAGTTCTGAGTGCACGACAGGATCACATCTTAGTGCACGCAGGACAAACAGTGACTCCTTTTATCCACTGTGTGTGACTCTGGCAGGTACCAGCAGATGTTGGCCTTACTATGATGCAAGGTACACGTGTATTGTGTTTAATTTGCTACATTTGCACAGTATGACAAGATCAAACCAAGCTAAGATATCTATCAAGCCATGTTCTTGCTTATTCTTTATATGGTGCAAAATTTTAAAATCTGCTCTCAGCAACTTTGGCATGTGTGCTGTTACTATTAACTCGTCATGGTGTTGGTTTATAGACATGTCTGTGCTGTCCACCAACTTGCATGAGACGATCCGCTGAAGGAGCTCTAGGGGGAGGCCCCGTGCCCTAGGGTGCAGGGTTCAACAAACTCACTTCTCCCACTGACCTCCTGACGACCTCCTGGCCTAGCTGACTCCTTCTTCTACCCAGAGCATTTACTGGAACAATCTGTACAGATTACCACATTTGTGGATGTCCTCTAGCCTAAAATGATTCCTTTAAACCCTGAAAAGTGCCCGCCACCTCCCTAAACAACGTCACCTTGAACTACTGTGTTGACATTAAAATAGAAGTTTTATCATTTTTTTTGTTCTCCAGGCGTCCAGCGGTCAATGGCTCTCTTGGGACAAGACAGACAAAGAAGCCCTCTCATGTGACACATTTGATAGCCAGTCTTCTATATATGCTCCACTCCTGATCCCGCAAATGAATCCATAGCAAGAGATGTGCCGGAGCTGAGCGGCTGTCAGGATTACTGTACATCAACAGCCTGGACACACAGGTGTGCATCTTATTTCAGAAAAGGGCTCAATATCTTACAGTCCTTTCAAACTTTGACAGGACCCGTGATGTAACTGTGAGAAGGAAAGGGCAGAGCTCAYAGCTCAGGGCAGCCACAGTCTACACCATTCTACCTGGCACCTATGGACTCCCTCTGAAGAGTCTGCGAGCCCTCCAGCTGGGCAGCAGTTGAGCCTTCCTCTCAAGCTGTGACCCAATATCCCTCCCCACTCTGGATTTTACGTACTATGATTACCACACAGACAATAAGAAATATTTGAGACAACAGGTCACATTAATTACTGTGATATTGTCATTACACAGTGTATACATTTTATCAAAATGGCACACTGTACACCATGAGAATGCACTAGTAGAAAAGCAAATAAATTTTTCCACTGCAGGTCTGCTTGAGCCCTGCCTTATACACAAAGGCTTTTCTCTTTCCTCCCTCCTCGAAGCCCAACCTCCACACCCTGCGCCTGGCTTTCACTCTTTGCTGAGCTACTAACATTCGACTTGCTAACTGTACTAGTGTCTCCCTGAGAGCAGGGACGGCATCCGGTCTCCTCAAACACCTCTCCCGCCTACACCTCAGTGCAGGACCCACATACAGACTCAAATCTCCTTCAGCATTTAAACACTCCTTTCTTGTGCCTGCCTTCAAAAGCATGCCAGGCACAAGTATTCCAAACTGCTGACCTGTGTTTGCGGTCAGTGGTTCCAGGGGGGCACTGTCTCAGGAGGGGGTGCTGGGCCTTGCTGTGGAATCCTGCCTTTTCACAAGCCTTAGCCAACCACTCCACGCATGCTCTATGATGCCAATGGCTACCTCGAACTCTGGCGCCATTGCACCAATGTTATTCATTTTAGACATCGAGAAAGCCTGTGCAAAGTCAGACAACCTGCCCCCGAGGTTGCATGCATTTCCATGAAGTCAGGGACTAGAAGCAGAGTGAAGGAATCCTGATCCCTGCTGGCTGCCTCTTTTCCTTGCTAGAACAGTGACAAGCTGTGCATTCACCACTGGGACGATGCGCAGTTGCCACGATGATTGTGTTAACGTCAAGTCCAGCGGACTGAAGCCACACAAAAGGTGCACATGCTAGTTCGTAGGCCAAGCTGAAGGAGAACTGGGAGAAGCAAGGCAGACAGAGTGCTGGCTGCAGAGCAAATTCCATCATTGCTCCTGAATGTCAAAAGGAGAGTGTGTTAATGAAACCTGTGCACCACACTAGGGCTTGGGATTCTTCCTGCAAGGCTTTATCTGTTATACTTCAATTTAGAAAAACTATTTTTTGAACTATTGGCTTTTACTCACACCTGGACCAACAGGAAATGATTTTCTTCCCCTAATTAAATTTTGAGTTAACTTCCAATTTCTAAAATTTCCCCACTTGTTTCTTAGCTTCTATAAAGGAAACATCTGAACTGTGCTGCACAGTGCAATGGGTACCTCTTGTCCACATGCGAAACTGGGGGCAGGCCCCTGAGAAGAGTTGGCAGACCAATAGGAGACAATGGAGCTCATCCCGCACATATTCACCCCATCCCACTCCCACTCCCCGAACCCCACCCCACCCCTCACCCCCCACTCCAGTACCCCCACCCCAATGCCCAGTCCAACTTAGCCTCAAGCTCTAGGAATACAACCTAAGAGGCTAAGGCAAACGGCAGGCACAAACTACAGCCTCAAGACAGCAAGCCTGCCCTTGAGTCCAGGAGAAGTAAATACGTTTCTTTTTAGAAAGAAGGAATTATCGAGACTAGGAAACCATTGTTATTCGAATCATCTTTCAGCATGAAAAGACAGTTTTCCCAGGGCCCTGAGTCTTTTTCATAGTCAGTTACTTGTTCGTGTTAACTCGAGTTCTTCTTAGCTTATGAGGGTTTTTTTTTTTTAAGTAACACATTGTTCTCATTCTGAAAAACGACACTTAGCACTAGCTATTAGAAATGTGGTTATCACACTATAATATAATTATCGATTAAATATATGTGCCTTTTCCAGAAAGAGTAAGTTCCTCTATGTCAAAATTAGATATTAAAATCCCAGTTTTAATATAGTATCTACAATATGGTTAGCACTCGGTAAATATTTATGTAACTACTGTGCCCATCATTCTAAGCATTGCCAAGGATGGCATTCTTAGGGAAACATGGCGCCATGGCAAGCTACTTCCAAATTGCCCCATTTAACCCTTCATCCTATCTCCATTTGGCAGATACCACTACGTTCCACTCACAGCTGGGTGAATGACTCAGGAGAGTGAGTGACTGGTAGTGACTCGCCTAGCTATAGGAGAAAAGACAGAGACTTCCATTTGGGGCCTTATGCTGCAGTAAACTCTCCCAGTCCCCTTCACTCTAAAGATCAAGGGGCCATCTTCAATAGTTGTCATAAAATCATTGAGTGACAAGAATGAGGTCACAGAGGCTACCCATCCAGGGTTAAAACTTCAAGTCTTGTGTTTTAGGAACCATACTTACACTGGTGGTTCTTGGTCTTGTTAATGCTGTGACTCTTTAGTACAAGTCCTCATGACGTGGTGACCCCATCCCAAAAATCATTTTCATGAGTGCTTCATAACTGTGATTTTGATACCATTATGAACTGTAATGTAAATATCTTATACACAGAATACCTGATATGTGACCCCTGTGAAAGGCTCATTTGAGCCCCCCCCCCAGGGGTCATGACCCACAGATTGAAAACCAGTTTTAGTGACTTTCAAAACAAGGGAGGAAAAGGTGTATTTCCAATAAAATATTAGAATGGGAAGGCTTAACTCCAAAACTATGATTGATTGATTACTCAATTAATTAATTTAGTTAGTTAGTTAGTTTTTTTTTTTTTTTTTTTTTTTTTTTTTTTTTGAGACAGGGTTTCTCTGTGTAGCCTTGACTTTCCTGGAACTCATTCTGTAGATCAGGCAACCTGAAACTCAGAGATCCCCTTGCTTCTGCCTCCTGAGTGGTGGGATTAAAGGTATATGCCACCATCGCCTGGCCAGAAATACGATACTCTAAACCGTAATTGTAAATTTGAGAACAGAGTAGCCTTAAGTATTTGAAAGATTAGAATTGGCTCCTCTAGGAAACACAGATATAAAGCACAAAATTATACCTAGTCCCGAATGAAAAAAAGCTGTCAATAAAACAAAGGTTGCAACTTGTTATCTTTTAGTTTTGTGGGTTCAAGATAACATTGCATCTTTGTATCATATTAAAAACAATGCATACACATTCAAGATTTCACAGACAGCCAACTACAAAAGTTTATTCAAACTAAATGCTTTCATTACTTGGTGTTCCTGTGCATGTATGTATGGGTGCACATGCATGTGCATGTGTGTCTGAGAGAGAGACTCATTTCCTGTACGATATCCATTTCCTTCCTCACCAACTCACCCTTTACATTATGTGGGTAGAGAGAATTACTATCATACACTGACTTTAATGCTTCCCATTTTCTAAGGGTATTTAACCCCAGTAGCCCTGAATTTTCCTTTTGTGTGGATTTAACCATTCATCAATATTCCTGAGATGTCTGGACCATGTCTATCCAAAC
>BDUI01009482.1:53543-73081 GCA_002335545.1 Apodemus speciosus | reverse complement strand
GGTCTTGTCCACTGCACTCTTTCTTAGGCAGCATCTTGTAGTGGTATCCACATCTTTCTTCTGAGACCTTCTGGAGAAGCTGTCAGGCCTTTGGGRATTCTGTCTGTCTTAAACTTAATAGCAAACTTCTGACAAGATTGAGCGCGAAATAGGAGAGCAATAGTTGAGAGTATAGGAAATGAGAATCTTAAGTAGCTTTGACAGGTTGCATAGGTAAAGGAAAGTATGTTGCTTTATTAGTAAAGAGGCTAGGATCAGAGTAAGAAAGCTGGCAGCAATGGATTAAACCGTGGTGACAGAAAATGAGTTTGAACACTCAGATTTAGGCTTTATGCAGGTATTGAGCACGCAGGCTATGGGAACGAACAAGCTAAGAGATCGTGGGRACACGAATAGGTGAGGTTTAGGTCCTTTATCATTTACCAGACTGTTAATTTACGGTSGAAGACAAGTAATTGCCCATTGGGTGGTTGGGGAAGTTGCTAAATATCATGTCAGCATCCTGAAAAGATAGTAGCAACACAGTGCAGCTAGGCTAAAGATCCAGGCCGTCGCTCGGACCTCTAGGAGCTGAAGGCGTTCCCGGAACGCCGGGAGGAAGTGCCCTGCCTGGCCCAGGACTTTTGCGGCAGAGAAGGGATCGGAGCACTTCCGAAGTGAGGGACCACCCAAAGGTAACTGTCCTATCCCGAGTGTTAACTGGAGGCCAGTCGTGTGGGCTGGGTCTGAGAGGCAAATCTTAGCTTTAGAAAGGCTGGCCAGTTCCCATCTGCGGCTAAGATTCCCTCCAGCTAACCGAGGTACCTTACCAATATGCTGATGTGTGTTTGCAAGAATGTGCAATCCGATAGCCGGGAACTTGGAACTGTTTGGTCGGTTGGCCCGGAGACAATGCCACATGGCGAGCAGTAGCGTGCAGCTCATGTGATGGAAGCCGGTGGGTCTCAGGCTGCAGTGGTCTGCCCAGTGGTGGGGAATCCACTAGTGGCGGTGGTTGTAGTAGCGGCGGCGGTAGCGGCTGTAGCGGCTGAGGTGAACGGGCAGCTAGGGTGAAGATGGAAGCAGCTGCGACGGTGTCTTCTCGTGGTGACTATTTTCTGTAGCAGATGCAGGCGGAATCTCCTGGATGCCTCGCCAAATGTTGGTTTTTTTTAAGCAGTTCGTCTACCTACACCCCATGCAAGTCACCTGTCTGCCCGCCACGCGGGCCGCGGCAGGATGTGGCGGGATGCGGCGGAGATGTGGGGCCGTGACGAGGGATCACACCATACCAAACAGTTCCACGTGGAGCTTTATTTAGGATGGGGGAAGGTGCAGCAGGCGGGAAGAAGATAGGAAAAGAGGAAAAAGAAAGAGAGCGAAAGGGAAACTCTACCCATTTATATACTAGTGGTGACGTAATTACAGGTAAAGGTAGGCCCATTGAATTCTGGGTATATGGTGGCTGTTGCCTTGGTAACAGGTGCTAATTGTCGCCTATATGATGTCACAGGTCTTGGTACTAACAGTAATCATAAGACATATGCCAAAAACTAGTAACCTATATGTACATGAGACTGCATACCTGCTGTCTCTATACTTTCAAATCTAAGGTAAGAAGACCTGTGAGTGGGAAAGAGGTTCCCATACCAAATAAAAGGGTGATAATAAAACTGGATCTTTCTAAATAACTCTTTTTTCATAAACCTGACTGATAACAAGTAAACTCTTTATATAAATTTTAGACAGCAAATGAAACAGAAATAAGATATTTCTTAAATTTGAAACGATGAGGTAAATGAACCAGAATACTCTCCAACTTTCACAAAGAATTTTTCAAGTGTCTTTTGAGGCAAGGTCTCATGTAGTTCAATTACCTAGAACTCCATCAACAGGATTAATTGGGAAGGAAGAAGTCAAAGTATTCACACATGATATGGTAGTATTCATAACCAACCTTCAAAATTCTAGCAGAGAATTCCTACAGCTAGGAAACAAATTCACCAAAGTGGGTGGATATAAAATTTACTCAAATAAATCAATAGCCCTCCTTTATATAAATAATAGACAGGCCAAGAAAGAAATTAGGGAAAACAACATCCTTCACAATAGTCATAAGTAATGCAAAATGTTTTGGTGAAACTCTAACCAAACAAGTGAAAGATCTATATAACGAGAACTTCAAGTCCCTGAAGAAAGAAAATGAAGAAGATATCAGAAGATGGAAAGGTCTCCCATGATCATGAATAGGTAGGATTAAACCAGGGGAAAATGACCATTGTACCAAAATGAATCTACAGATTCAGTGCAATCCCCATCAAAATTCCAACTTAAAATTTCAAACGTTCACATTAAAAGAACATTTCTGCTGGGCAGTGGTGGTGCACACCTTTAATCCCAACACTTGGGAGACAGAGGCAGGCAGATTTCTGAGTTTGTGGCCAGCCTGGTCTGCAGAGTGAGTTCCAGGACAGCCAGGGCTACAGAGAAACCCTGTCTCAAAAAAAAACAAACAAACAAACAAAACACAAAACAAAAAAAGAACATTTCTCAGCTTCATATGGAAAAACACAAAACCCAGATACCTAAAATAATCCTGAACAATAAATGAACATCTGAAGGTATCATCATCCCCAATCTCAAGCTGTACTTCAGAACAATAGTGATAAAAAAAAAAATAACTACATGGTTTTCATGTAGAAACACAGATGTTGATCAATGGAATTAAATCAAACACCCAGAAATAAAGCCACACACCTATGGGCACTTGAATTTTTACAAAGAAGTCGAAACCATGCAATGGGGAAAAAAACATCTTCAACAAATAGTGCTGATCTAACAGAATGTCTGCATGTAGAAGAATACAAATAAATTCATATTTATCACACTGCACAAAGTTCAGCTCCAAGTGGATCAAGGACCTCAACATAAACCAGATACACTGAGTCTAATTGAAGAGAACTTGGGAAATACCCTCACTGGCACAGGGGGAAATTTCCTGAACAGATCAGGCTCTAAGATCAACAATCAGTAAATGGACCTCCTGAACCTGAAAAGATTCTGTAAGGCAAAGGACACTGTCAATAAGACAAAACAGCAGCTTACAGATTGGGAAAAGTATCTTCACTAACCATTTATCCAGCAGAGGGCTAATATCCAAAATACATTAAGAACTCAGGAAACTAGACTCCACAAAACCAAATACTCCAATTTAAAAATGGGGTTCAGAGCTAAATAGAGAATTTTCAACAAAGAAATCTCAAACGACTAAGAAACACTTAAAGAAATGTTCAATATCCTTAGCTATTAGGGAAATGCAATCAAATCCTGAGATTCTACCTTACACCAATCAGAATGGCTAAGATAAAAAACTCAATAGCACATTCTAGTGAAGATGTGGAGAAAGGGGAACACTCTTCCATTGCTGGTGGGATTGCAAACTAGTACAACCACTCTGGAAATCAGTCTGGCAATTCCTCAGAAAATTAGAAATAGTTTTACCTAGAGAACTAGCTATATCACGTCTGGGAATATAGGACACATGCTCCACCATGTTCATAGCAGCTTTAGTCATGATAGTCAGAAACTAGAAACAACACAAATGTTCCTGAACCTAAGAATGTATATAGAAAATATGGTTCATTTATGATCTGGAATACTATTCAGCTATTAAAAAAAAAAAAAAGNGAAAAAAAAATGCTGTCTTTTTTCCACTGGATGTTTTTAGCTCCTTTGTCAAATATCAAGTGACCATACATGTGTGGGTTCATTTTCTTGGTCTTCATTTCAATTCCATTGATCTTCCTGCCTATCTCTGTACCAATACCAAACAGTTTTTGTCACTATTGCTCTGTAGTAGAGCTTGAGGTAAGGGATGGTGTGGAGGCAAGGGTAGGGAGGAGGGGATGGGTTGAGGTCTTAGAGGAGGGGGAAATTGGGAAAGGTTTTACCATTGGCAATGTAAATGAAGATGATATTCAATAAAAAAGAAAAGGATAAGCGGAATTTATGGAAAAAAAGAAATGTTCAATGTCCTTAGTCATGAGGGAAATGCAAATTAAAATGATTCTGAGTTTCTACCTTACAACTCAGAATAGCTAAGATCAAAAACTCAAGAGACAGCACATACTGGAGAGGAGGTGGAGAAAGGTTAACATTGTTCCATTGCTGGTGGGATTGCAAACTTGTACAACCACTCTGGAAATCAATCTGTCAGGTTCTCAGAAAATTGTATATAGTTCTAACCCAAGACCCAGCTATACCACTTCTAGGAATATGCCAAAAATATGTTTTACCATACTACAAGTTGAGGCACTTGCTCAACTAGGTTCATAGCAGCTTATGTCAATAGCCAGAAACTGTAAGCAACCTAGATGTCCCTCAATAGAAGAATAGATAGACAAAATATGGTACATTTAAACAATGGAATGCTGTTCAGATATTAAAAACAAAGACATCATGAACCTTGCAGGAAAATGAATGGAACTAAAAAATATCCTGAGTACGGTAACCTAGACCCAGAAAGTTATAAATGGTATGTATGCACTTATAAGTGAACATTAGCCATAAAGTAGAAGATAACCACCCTACAATCCATGGACCCAAAGAAACTAAGTAACAAGGAGGACCCAAGGAAGGATGCTTGAATCTCACTCAGAAGGGTAAATACAATATGCATCATATTTGAATGAAAGAAAGGAACTGAGTGAGAGAGAGTGTGAGGAATGGAATGGGGTTGGAGATCGGTGTGAGGAGAGGACCAGGAAAGGTAACAGATATTAGTGGGGTGAGGATCTTTTGAATAAACCAGAGACCTGGGATGGGAGGATCCTGGGAGTATATGGGGTGGCCCTAGCTGAGACTCCTAGTAGCTGTGGATATGGAGATTAAATGTCCACCTTTTATATATAGGAAGGACTTCCAATAGAGCACAGTGGGGGACACCAACTCACCCCTTAAACCTTTGACCCAAGATTTGCCCTGCATACGAGATGTGCAGGGATAAAGAATGAAGGAGAGACTGGGAAAATTTCAAACCAATGACAGGCCAAACAGGACACCCATCCCAAGGGAGAGAGTCAACCCCTGACAGTATTAATGATACTCTGCAATGCTTACAGACAGGAACCTAACATAACTGTCTCCTGAGAGGCTTCATCCATTAGCAAATGGAAACAAATGCAGAGACCCACAACCAAACCCCAGGCAGAGCTCAAGGAGTCTTATGGAAGAGTAGGGAGGGGATAGGGTTGAATGAGCAGGAGGAGTCAAGCACACCAAAACAAGACCTAGAGTCAGCTAATCAGGGAACTTAGGGGCTCACAGAAATGGAACCATCAACTAAAGAGCATACAGGGGTTGGACATAGGCCCCTGCACATATATAGCAGATGTGGAGCTTGATCTTAATGTGGGTCCCTAACAACTGGAGCAGGGGCTGTCTCTGTCTCTTTTGCCTGCCTTTGGATCACCTCCCCTAGCTGGACTGCCTTGTCTCACCTCAGTGGGAGAGGATACATTTAGTCTTACGGCAACATGATGTGCCAGGGACCCTTGTTATCTATGGCACTGCTTGGCTTTTTTTGAGAAGAGGTGAAGGTAATGTAGAGAAGCATGTGTAAGTATGGGACTGGGAGGAGAGGAAGTGGAGCTGTGATTGAGATGTAAAGTGAATAAACAAATGAAGATAAAAAAAAAGAAAGAAAAGATCACATTAGAGGAACTGCTCTCACATCTTGATGAATTTGTTTCCCCTAGGGGAACCTGATTAACAACTACACATGCTGTGTTTTAATATGACTGAGGAAAGAAGTACAACTGCTCTCCAATGGGTAAAGACCAAGGACATCACTAATTATCGTCTAAAGTACCCTATAGTCTCCTATTAAGTATTTTCAGCTCCAAATGTTTATGAAGCTGAGAAAGTTTGTTCAAGAGGAATGAATAATGCACTGAGCTATGTTGATGGAGAACTTGCTCATAGAAATTAGCTGTGTGTTGGTCTGTTCCAGTGAAGACACCTTATCCTGACCCATCCTAGAGGACCCGCTGCACTCAGAGTAGTTGGTAAGAACCCATCCCTCCGGAGTTCCAGAGCTGCTGCTGGGAGCCCAGGGGACTCAGGAATCATCACCTACCAAACCCCCACCTTCTGCTGGGGTAGACTCCTACCTGGTCTGCTCCCATGAAGAGACCATATCCTGACACATTCTAGAGGACCTGATGCACTCAGAGTAGTTGGACAACAGTGCAACTGCTACACAGAAGACCCAACTGTCTGAAGACCTCCCAAAAGATCTACAACAGCCAGGACAACAGATCAGCAGGTTCTGTGAAGAACCCCAAGTTGGAAGGCCCCACAGGTGGTCTGCTACTGCCAAGGCTGCAGGCCTACCAGGAGACCTGAAGCAACCTAGGAGCAAAAGAGGTAGACTCCAGACAGTCACTCAAACAAACAACACCAGGAGTATCCAGATGGTGAAAGACACGTACAAGACCATAAGCAACAGAAGCCAATATACACCAACATCATCAAAACCCAGTTATCCCACCATAGCAAGACCTGAATACAATATCCCTAAAAATTAGAAATCTGCCCTAAATTCCTATCTCATGTAGATAATAGATAACTGTAAGGAGGATATCAATAACTCACTGAAAGAAATACAGAAAAACACAGGTAAACAGGTAAAGGAATTGAATAAAGAGATCCAAGACCTAAAAGTAGAAGTAGAAACAATAAAGAAAACACAAATAGAGGCAAATCTGAAAATTGAAAACCTAGGAAAGAGGTTAGGAATTACAGATGTAAATGTCACCAACAGAATACAAGAGACTGAAGAGAGAATCTCAGGTGTAGAAGATAATATAAAAGAGATTAACATAACTGTCAAAGAAAATTCAAAACATACAAAACTCCTAAGCCAAAGCATCCAAGAAATGAAAAGACCAAATCTAAGAATAATCAGAATAGAGGAAAACGAAGATTCCAAGCTCAAAGGACCTGAGAATGACAACAAAATCATCAAAGAAAACTTCCCCAACCCAAAGGAAGAGATAGCCATAAAGGTACAAGAAGCCTATAGAACACCAAATAAATGGGTCCAGAAAAGAAAATTCTCTCCTCACATAATAATCAAAACACTAGGTACATAGAACAATGAAAGAATAGTAAAAGCTGTGAGGGAAAAGGGCCAAGTAGCATACAAAAGGTAAACCTACTAGAATTACACCAGACTTCTCAATAGAGATTATGAAAGCCAGAAGATCCTGGGCAGATGTCATGCAGACTCTAAGAGAACAAAAATGTCAGCCTAGGCTACTATACCCAGCAAAACTCTCAATCAACATAGATGGAGAAACCAAAATATTCCAGGACAAAACCAAATTCAAATAATATCTATCTACCAATCCACACCTACAGAGGATTCTAGAGGGAAAACTCCAATACAAGGAAGGTATCTGCACCAAAAAAGGACAAGGTATTAAGCAACTCATAATAAAGTCAAAAGGAGAGAACCATAAGGACATAAATCCACCTACAAAAACAAACATCAGAAACTAACAGTCATGTCTCTGAATAGTAATGGACTCAACTCACCTACAAAAAGACATAAGCTAACAGACTGGATATGCAACAAAAAGATCTAGCATTTTGCTGCATAAAAGAAACACACCTCAACAACAAAGACAGACACTATCTCAGAGGAAACAATGTAAAAAAGGTCTTCCAAGCAAATGGTCGCAAGAAACAAGCAGGAGTT
This sequence comes from Apodemus speciosus, assembly GCA_002335545.1. Taxonomy (NCBI): domain Eukaryota; kingdom Metazoa; phylum Chordata; class Mammalia; order Rodentia; family Muridae; genus Apodemus; species Apodemus speciosus. The sequence continues at coordinate 65,340 of BDUI01009482.1, read as the reverse complement.
GCCATCCTAATATTCAATAAAATAGACTTTCAACAAAAAGTTATCAAGTATGATGAAGAAGGACTCTTCATATTCATCATAGGTAAAATTCCACCAAGAGAAACTCTCAATTCTGAACATCTATGCCCCAAATGCAAGAGAAACCATATTCATAAAAGAAACTTCACTAAAGCTCAAAATACACATTGAACCCCACACAATAATAGTGAGAGATTTCAACATTCCACTCTCACCAATGCACAGGTCATTGAAACAGAAACTAAACAAAGACACAGTGAAACTAACAGAAGTTATGAACCAAATGGATTTAACAGATATCTATAGAACATTTCATCCTAAAATAAAAGAATACACCTTCTTATCAGCACCTCATGGTATCTTCTCCGAAATCATCAATATAATTGGTCACAAAACAACCCTCAACCAATAAAAGAAGACTGAAATAATACCACACGTCCTATCAGATTATCATGGCCTAAGGCTGATCTTCAATAACAGCAAAAACTACTGAAAACCCACATACACATGGAAACTGAACAACTCTTTACTCAATGTATAACCTGGTCAGAGAAGAAATAAAGAAAGAAACCAAAGACTCCCTGGAATTTAATGAAAATGTTGATGCACCATGCCCAAACTTATAGGACACAATGAAAGCAGTGCTAAGAAGAAAGTTCATARCACTAAGTGCCTTGGTAAAAAACCTGGCCAAATGTGGAGAAAGAGGAACACTCCTCCAGTACTGGTGGGATTGCAAGCTGGTACAACCACTCTGGAAATCAGTCTGGAGGTGCCTCAGAAAACTGAACAAGATACTTCCGGAGGACCCTGCCATACCACTCCTGGGCATATACCCAGAAGATTCCCCAGCATGAGATAAGGATACATGCTCCACTATGTTCATAGCAGCCTTATCTATAATAGCCAGAAGCTGGAAAGAACCCAGATGTCCCTCAATGGAGTAATGGATACAAAAAAATGTGGTATATATACACAATGGAGTACTATTCAGCCTTTAGAAACAATGAATGTATGAAATTCTTAGACAAATGGATGGAGCTGGAGAACATCATACTAAGTGAGGTAGCCCATTCTCAAAAAAATACCCATGGTATGCACTCACTGATAAGTGGATATTAGCCTAGAAGCTTGGAACACCAAATACACAATCCACATACCAATTGATGTCTGAGAAGAAGGAAGGAGTGAACCCTGGTTCTGGAAAGGCTTAATGCATCAGTGTAGGGGAATACCAGAATAGAGAAGTGGGAAGAGGTGGATGGGGGAACAGGGGGAGGGAAAAGGGCATGTGGGACTTTTGTGGGGCAGGGAACCAGGAAAAGGGAAATGAAATGTAAATAAATAATATATCCAATTTAAAAAAAAAAAACTAGCAGAGATCTTAGACTAACAACTTAACAGCACACCTAAGAGCTCTAGAACCAAAGAAGCAAATGCACCCAAGAGGAGTAGAAGGCAGGAAATCATCAAACTCAGAGCTGAAATCAACCAAATAGAAACAAAGGAAACAATACATAGAATTAAGAAAACCAGAAGCTGGTTCCTTGAAAAAATCAACAAGATAGATAAACCCCCAGTCCATCTAAGTAAAGGGCCTAGAAGCAGATCCAAATTAGCAAAATAAGAAATGAAAAGGGAGACATAACAACAGAAAGGTAGGAAATTCAACAAATCATCAGATCCTACTATAAAAGCCTGTACTCAACAAAACTGGAAAATCTAGATGAAATGGATGGCTCTCTAGACAGATACAACATATTAAAGTTAAATCAAGAGCAGGTAAACTATCTAAACAGGCCCATACTGCACAAGTAAATAGAAGAAGTCATTAAAAAAACTCTCAATGAAAAAAAAATAGCCCAGGGCCAGATGGATTTAGTGCAGAATTCTACCAGACCTTCAAAGAAGACCTGATACCAATCTTCCTCAAACTATTCCATAAAATAGAAAGAGAAGGAACACTCCCTAACTCATTCTATGAAGCCACAATTATTCTGATACCTAAACTACACAAGGACTCAAATAAAAAAAGAGAACTTCAAACCAATCTTGCTTATGAATATTGACACAAAAGTACTCGAAAAAAATCTTGCAAATGGATGGAAATAGAAACTATCATCCAGAGAGAGGCAACTCAGACATAAAAGAACATGCATGGTATGTACTCACTAATAAGTGGATATTAGCCCCCCAAAAAAGTACAGAATACCCAAGATATAGTCTGCAGAACTCGAAAAGGTCAACAACCTAACATGCCCAAGTGAGGACACCTCAGCCCCATTTGGGAGGGAGAAAAAAGCAATCACAAGTGGGAAGGGAGAGAGGGACCTGGGAGGGAAAGTAGATGGGGGAGTAGTTGGGGATGGGGGGAGAGTGGAACCTGATATAGTATTGGGTGACTGAAAAGGACTGAAGTAGTGAGGGCCAGCAGAACCTCCTCAGGAGATAGGAGGTAGTGGGGAGGCCCTCCAGAATGCAACAGAGAACTGGGAGGTGAGAAACTCTCAGGACTCAAAGGGAGGGACCTTCAGATGAAATGACTGACAGTAGGGAGAGGGAACTTTTAGAGCCCACCTCCAGCAGAAAGACAGGGCCTCAAATGAGGGAGAGGGGGTCATCCCACAGTCACAACTCTGACCCGTAAGTGTTCCTGTCTGAAAGAATTACACAGATGGAAAAGGAGATGAGCCTGAGGAAAAGAAGGACCATAGACAGGCCCAAAGTGGAATCCAGTTCAATGGGAGGTCCCAATACCTAACACTATTACTGAGGTTATGGAGCACTCACAAAAAGGGACCGCAAGGGAAAGCATGACCACATTCAGGAAGACCCAACAAGCAGCTGAAAGAGTCAGATGCAAATACTTGCACTTATCCAATGAACAGAAGCAGCTGACCTCTGTTGTTGAATTAGGGAAGGCTGAAAGAAGCTGAAGAGAARGGCAGTTCTGTAGGAAGACCAACAGTCTCAATTAATCTGGACCCCCGAGATCTCTCAAATACTGAATAACCCAACAGGCGGCGTACACTAACTGATATGAAGCCCCCAACACACATACAGCAGAGGACATCTGGTCTGGATTTAGTCAGAGATGATGCACGTGACCCTCAAGAGACTAGAGGTCACAGGAAGTTTAGAGGTCAGAAGGTATGGGGGCTGGGTACATCCACTTGGAGACTGGGTGAGAAGGAGGTATGGGATGTGGAATAGTCTGAAGGTGGACTGGGGAGTATATAATATAGAGTGTAAAAATTATTTAATTGAAAAAGAAAGGAATTAGCTGGTGCTTTGCTCTGTGTGTACACTGCTTCTTAGTTGGCACAAGAGAATGTTTAAGCAGCCTTCCAAAATAAGGATTAGAAAGAACAGCAAATTGATATTTGTCCTAAAAGCATTTTCCCAAACCCCAACTTCTGAGAAAACAAAACAAACAAACAAAAAAACCCTATATGGCTGTGTAATGCGATAATGTCCCAGTGATGTCAGCAACTTTTCAGTAATCATAAAGCCTTTACAAAAAATCAGGTATAAAACTTTGAAAACCTAGTCCAAATGAAAGCACTGTAAAAGCAATGGGAAATAGGAAGAGAAAAATCTTTTTCTAGATAAGATACACAGAATTTATGTGAAATGTTTCTAGATTGAATACTGCAGTTAAGGTAGAAACTTCTATTCAACTTGTCATAAGCCATTGTCATTTTTATTCACACACACACACACACACACACACACACACACACACACACAAGCATGTGTGCTAAAAGCAGCAGGTCTAGCCAGTTCTCATGTGAAGCCTATTATTTGAAGCTGGTAAGCATTATCATCTTCACTTTCCATAATCGTCAGAACCTTTTCCAGGTATGTAGGAGGCAGGCTGCTTGGAGTCAGTACAATGCTCATTCCCAGCATGATCTGCTTCATTAAATAATCTTTTAATATAACATTAATTACAATTACAAGATTTCAGTTCAAAATATTTGTTAACAGCACAGTATGGAATGGAAGTGTTACTATTATTTCCTTTAAAGAAGTCAGTAGGGAAGAAGGTAGCTTGATGCAGCAGTATGCACATCACTTGTTCTTCTAAAAACAGAAAAGAAAGAAAAGAAGAAAAAAGAAAAAGAAAGAAAGAAAGAATCAGATTGCTTAAGCTCTGAGAGATAGGACAATAGCTAGATACCAATATCTGTTTCAAGGAAATACACAATGATCCTTTTAAAAGGTATTTAAATAATTGGAGTCAGAGAAAAGAGAAAGAACAAGTCACCTAAGAATCAATTCAAAGTAGATTGAACTTTATTAAAATAAGCTACTCCTCACTACCACCATGTTTCAACAGAGGTGATTTTCTCTATATATTATTAATTTAGAGGAAGTAAGGATAACTGAAGGCATAAGTATTGTGCTCTGTGCCTTCTTTCTTGATGGCTTGTTCAAATCTGAAAAGAAAAGGTGAATAAGTAGTTGATAAATTCTGAAAATGAACTGGAAAGACATGGCACCTTACCTGTTCACTCTGTAGCTACTGTACTTAAACCCCAAGGCTGCACTGGTGGTTTCCAAATTCAATGGGTTGCCCGCTGCTTATACAGCCACCAGCAAGGTCTCCCTGGCCAAGATTTGTTCCATCTATCTTGTTGTCATACCCACCTTTAAAAGAGTATGAATACATCTTTTTGTTTCCCATCCTTGGCCAAAGAATTTTTTTTTTATTTCCCACATGTGTTTCAATCATATTCACCCCTCCTTCAACTCCTCCAAGATATGCCCCTACTTTGACCCAACTTTACATGCTTTAAAAAAAAACAGACACATCGAGTACAATTTGTAAGGGCCATATATTCTTGGATGTGTGGTCTTCTACTGGAGCCTGGTCAATCTATCAGGAGATTACATTTAAATAAAACTTTTCTCCCTCTCCAAGCAGCTATCATTTTCAAGTAGTTCCTCTGATACAGGTGAGACTTTGTGCCTAAGTCTCCTTCTCATGTTGGAACTTGATCTAGCTTGAGTTTGAGCTAGTCTAGTTCATGTTGTCAAAATCTCCATGAATTCATACATTTATCTACCCTACTATGTCCAGAAGTCACTATTGCTGTCCATGTAGCTGGCTCTTTCAATATTTCTGCCATTTCTTCTGTAATGATCCCTACGCCTTGGAAAGAAGAGTTTGATGTAAATGTCTCATTTAGACCTGACCATTTTACAGTCTCTTAATTTCTACACCTTGACCAGTTGTGAGTCTCTGTGTTAATTACCATCTCTTACAAATAGAAGCTTCTCTGATAAATTTTGAGAGATCCATTAATCTCTGTGTATAATGATTATTTTAATACTATGTCAATTTAGCAAAACAATAGCAGTAAGTTCTTTCCTGTGGCCTATGACCTGTCTAGGAACAGATTCTAAGCTGAATAATGATGCAAAGTACAAGTTTTATGTTGAAGAACAGTCTTTGAATTCAATCAGAAAGTCATTGGTTACTTCCAAAACTATTGGTTACTGCTGCTGCTCTTGGTTACTTTTGAGAATATGATGTTATGACTATATTGCTGAAGTTACAACATACCTGAGTCTTGAGACAAGGAACTATAAATCTGGTCATGGGTTAGAAACTTCATCACTAATAGCTAGCATTCCCAGTGCTGGAAGGAGAAAAGGAATCAGTCTTGCCAAGATGAGAAACTTAAAACTACAGAAACAACTGCCTTGGCAGAGACATTTTCTTGGACTACCACTAACAGGGTTCTGGTACTCTCATTGTAATAGTATGCATGAGAGTGTACCTTTGCTTATGAAATTGGTGAGTATTCAGGAGGTCCTACCCACACTGAGCAAGGGTTCAAGGACACTCAGAATACAGCCTCTAACAAGAGTGCTAGTCTACTGTGAAAAGATAAGCTATCTATGACAGAATAATTGACTATGGAAAAACTAGATAGCAAAGATAAATACCATGCCAAATTTGTTTTGCCCAGATCCTACAAACTCTATAAGTGCTTCCCATTTTAGGAGAGACTCAAGTACTGTCAGAGAACTCCAAGGACACAGTCTTCTGAATTCTGCAATAGAGTAATCCCAGATGCTATAACAAAGGAAAGCCTGCATTTCGTGTGGTCACAAGCTGCATGGATGCTCAAGAATAGTTAGTCTGCTGTTGACTACTGTTTCCCAGATGCATTGCCACAAACAAATCTGACCAACCACAATCAAGTAGGCCATTTTAATGTTTCCTCTGGATTGTAAGGTTTCTTATAAATGAAAGTACAATTTCCGAAATAAGGACCTATTATTTCAAATGGTGCAAACAAAAGCCACAGATATTGAGTTTTCATCATTTTACTGAAATTTGTTCAAAGGACCAGGATTTTATTGGAGTCTTTAATTTACTTTGCCTTCCTAGATTTTTGTAAGATTATTTAAATTTAATATTGGAATACAGTGAATAGGTATGAAATCAAAGAACACTCTGTAACCATAGAGGATTTTAACCCTTGTGTTGACTCAAATTATAAATTTTAACATAACTATGGTGCTGTAGTTGAAGTGTTTTGATGTATATTTATCACTAGTCCTTTTTCACTAGACCAATACTTCTGTATTTTCATGTTCTCTCTAAATAGGTTTTGACATAGATATAGTTTTAGATAGCAACAGATATATTCTTTCTGGAGCCAAGGACAGAACTGAGGGCCTTGAGTTTATATCATAAGTACTTTATTTATGTGCCATACCTTAAGATCTTAATTTACTTCTTTAATCACATGATCTCTCTTTTCCAATAGTGGTTATTGCATGAATATATGCATATACATATATGTTCTTACATGTTACTGGTATATAGAAATCAACATGGAGATCATCTCCCCCAAAAGAAGCAAAAAAAAAAAAACCCTCAATGAAGATAAAACTACCATTTGATTCCATTTATACAACCATTGAATATATACCTGAAGGAATCTGTCAACACTACAGAACTACATATGCAGATTTATTATTGACAACATTATAGACAACATATAGAACCAGCTTAGGTGTGTACAAAGAGGTGAATAAAGAAAGNTGAACCTAAGAATGTATATAGAAAATATGGTTCATTTATGATCTGGAATACTATTCAGCTATTAAAAAAAAAAAAAAGGACATCATGAATTTTACAGGCAAATGGATGGAACTAGAAAATAGCATTCTGAGTAAGATAACCCTGGCCCAAAAGGACATGTATGGTGTGTACTCACTGAGAAGTAGATATTAGCCATAAAGTACATGGTACATCCCACAGACCCAAAGAAGGTAAACAAGAAGGAAAGTCCAAGTAAGGAGCTTAAATTTCACTTAAAAGGGGGAATAAAGTAGTCATAGGAAATAGAGGGAAGGAGATAACTGGGTGGAAGAAGGAATGGGGAGGAGACTGGGGGTGGGGGTTCAGGATCAGGTATGGGGAGAGACAAGAAAGAGAGCCAGAGGGCCAGGAGAATGAATAGAAATATATATATATCTGAGGTGGGGTTGAGGTGAGGAGAAATCTCTAGGAAGTCCCAGAGACCTGGAATTGGGGACACTTCCAGGAATTGAGGCAGGTGACCTTAGCTGAGATGCCTAACAATAAAGACATGGAACCTGAAGAGGACACCTTCTATAGCCAGGCAGGACACCCAGTGGAGGGATAAGGATGCCAACCTATTCACAAAATTTTCAATATAAAATTTGCCCTCTCTAAAAACATACAGGGACAAACATGGAGCAGAAACTAAAGGGATGGCCAATCAATAATTGTCCCAACTTGAGACCCATCCCATGGGCAAGCACCAATCCTGACACTATTAATTATACTGTTATGCTTGCAGACAGGAGCCTAGCATTACTGTCATCTGAAAGGATCTATTAAGCAGCTGACTGAAACAAATGCAGATATCCATGGCTAAGCACTGGACTGATTATTGTAGAGTTGAGGGAAGGATTAAAGTCCCTGAAGGGAGGAACTCCACAGGAAGACCAATAGAGTAAGCTAACCTAGACCCCAGGGAAGTCTCATAGACCAAGCCACCAACCAAAGATCATACATTGGCTGGACAAAGGGTATATATGCAGCAGATGTGCAGCTCAGTCTCCATGTGGGTCCCCTAACAACTGGAGTGGGAGCTGTTCCTGAAGCTGTTGTCTGACTAGGGAATCTGTTCTCTAACAAGGCTGCCTTGTCTAGCCTCAGTGGGAGAAGATGTGCCTAAGACTGCAGACACTTGATAGGTGAGGGTGGGGGGATATGGGGGGGGACCTGCTCAGAAGAGAAGGAAAGGGGGGATGAGAGAGAGACTCTGTGAGGGGGAACCCAAAGGGTGGCGGATAGCATTTGGGATGGAAATAAATAAATAAATAAAAGTGACATAAAAATAAAAATGAAACCCAGTAGAAAGCCTTATCATTAGAATGAATAATATCAAAAACAATCAAGAAAAGAATACAAAGTAAAATACTTAAGTCACTCAATAATGGTCAATAAAAGATTAGTGTGTGTGTGTGTGTGTGTGTGTGTGTGTGTGTGTGTGTGTGTGTATACCATGTGAAAATTTGGGGACACAATGATAATACTTAATTTCCCATTAAAATCATGAAAGAAAATTTCCCAAATCTAGTGTCCTAGTCAGGTCTACTATTGTTGTGATTAAACAACATAACCAAAGCAATGTATAGAAGAAAGAGGTTATTTTTGTTTATGGTTCCAGAGGGATAAGTGTCCATAATGGCAGGAAGTTTGACAGAAAGCAGCAGGCATGATGTTGGGAATGGAGGATGAGACATGACACCTTGAACCACAAGAACAAAGTATATGAAGTGTGGTGATTTGAAAGGTTGATCCAGAGAGTGGAACTATTAGGAGGTGTGGCCTTGTTAGAGTTGGTGTCAACTTATTGCAGGAAGTGTGTCATTGTGGGTGTGGGCAATGAGATCCTCCTCCTATGCACATCAGAGCAAGTCTTCTCTTAGCAGCCTTCAGATGAAAATATATTACTCTCAGCTCCTCCTCCACCGTGTGTGCCTTGATACTGCATTGCTCCCACCTTGATGATAATGGACTGAACCTCTGAACCTATAAGTCAGCCCCAATTAAATGTTATCCTTATAAGAGTTGCCTTGGTCATGGTGTCTCTTTACAGCAAAGCAAACCCTAACTAAGATAAAAAGTAGCAAGAAATGGTATGAGATTTTAAATTCTCAAAGCCTATCTCCAGTGATGTACCTCCTCCAACAAGGCCATACCTCCAAATGTCACCATCAACTGGGAACCAAGTATTCAAATACATGTGTTTACAAGGGACATTTTCATTTAAACTGCCACAATATTTTAGAGTTAAAACATTAAAAACAGAATCAAGAAAGGTTATTGAAAGATGAAATAGTAGATCACTTATAGTCAGGCTCATTAGAATAAACCTGATTTTTCAAAAGAAACCTTTAAAGCCAGAAGGACCTGAAACCAAACCAAATGACAATGCTCAATCGAGATTTTTATACCTAGCAAAACTTTCATCAAAGTTGAAAGAGAAATAAAACTTCCCATGATAACAAATTAAAGGAATTTGTGACCATTCTAACAACTCTATTGAGAATACCAGCAGGAATACTTTAATCTGAAGAGAAGGATAAACATATCCCAGGGGTGAAAAGGAACAAAGAAAAACTGTCTGGACAGGTAATCAAAAGAGATCTAAGAAAATACCACAAAATCAATAGAGTTACAAAAATCAATACATATCTTTCAATAACTCAAAATAGGAATAGTTTCATTTACCCAAATACAAAACCACAAACTAAGTGCTGGAGAGATTTATCAGTGGTTAAGTATACTCACTGCTGTTCCAAAGGACCTGGGTTGAGTTCCCAGCACCTACATGGTAGCTCACACTGATCATTAACTCCAGTTCTAGGGGGTCTAATGTCTCCTCTGAATTCTGTATGCTCTTGCACATATATGCACACACACAGTACAGCTTCAGTTTGCAGTCACAGGTTCAAATTTCTGGAGTCTGACCCCAGTTGGTTTATTTTAGCCATATTTAAGCCTAGCACAATTTTTGAAATATGTTTTTGATGACAATTAACTCAGTCCTTCCTGTTTATACAACAAAGCTTAAGACATGTTTACCATGTAAAAAGACATGTAAAAAGCTGCTAACCCAAAATATCCAGGAAATTCAAGACACAATGAAAAGATCAAAGCTAAGAATAATAGGAATAGAAAAGGGTGAAGAATGCCAGCTCAAAGGGCCAGAAAACATCTTCAACAAAATCAAGGGAGAAATCTTCCCTAACCTAAAAAGATGGTCATAAATGTACAAGAAGCCTACAGAACAACAAATAGATTGGACCAGAAAAGAAAATCCTCCCATCAAATAATAAAGACACTAAATGCACTGAACAAAGAAAGAATATTAAAGCAGTAAGAGGAAAAAGTCAAGTAACATATAAAGGCAGACCTATCAGAATTACACCAGACTTCTCACCAGAGACGATGAAAGCTAGAAGATCCTGGACAGATATCATCCAGACCCTAAGAGAACAAAAATGTCATCCCAGGATACTATACCCAGCAAAACTCTCAATCATCATAGATGGAGAAACAATATCTTTCTACTAATCCAACCATACAGAGGATAATGGAAGGAAAACTCCAACACAAGGAGAGTAACTACACTCCAGAAAATATAAGAAATTAATTAGCTCACAACAAACCCAAAAGAAGAGAAACACACAAACATAATACCACATGCAACAACAAAAATAGCAGGAACTAAAAAGAATGGGTCTTTAATATCTCTCAACATCAATGGATTCATTTCCCCCAAAAAAGAAAAAGGCTAGTAGACTGGATATGTAAACAGGATCCATTTTTCTTCTGCATATAAGAAACACATCTCAGAATCAAAGAAAGACATTACCTCAGTGTAAAGAGCTGGAAAAAGGTTTTCCAAGCGAATGGACACAAGAAACAAGCTGGAGTTGCTATTCTAATATCCAATAAAATAGACATTCAACCAAAAGTTATCAAATAAGATGGGGAAGGGAACCTCATATTCATCAAAGGAAAAATCCACCAAAAGAAAATCTCAATTCTGAACATCTGTGCGCCAACTGTATGGAGACCCACATTAGTAAAAGAAACATTACTAAAGCTCAAAACACACATTGAACCTCACACAAAAATAGTGAGAGACTTCAACACCACACTCTCACCAATGGACAGATCAAAGAAACAAACTCAGTAAGACACAGTGAAAGTAACAGAAGTTAGGAACCAAATGGATTTAATAGATATCTCTGGAACATTTCATCCACAAACAAGAAAATATACCTTCTTTTCAGCACCTCATGGAACCTTCTACATATAATTGGACATAGAACAAGCCTAAACAGATAGAGGAAGGTTGAAATAATCCCATGCATTCTATTAGATCATCACAAACTAAGGCTAGACTTCAATAACAATAAAAAACAACAGAAAGCCCACAAATTCATGGAAACTAAACAATTCTCTGCTCACTCATAACTTCATCAGGAAAGAAATCAAGGATGTTATACAATGCAATAAAAATAAAGACACAGCATACCTAAACCTATAGACACAGTGAAAACAGAGTTAAGAGGAAAATTCATAGCACTGAGTACCTTCATAAAGAAATTGGGCCAGGCGTGGTGGCACACGCCTGTAATCCCAGCACTTGGGAGGCAGAGGCAGGTGGATTTCTGAGTTCGAGGCCAGCCTGGTCTACAGAATGAA
>BDUI01009482.1:4864-22589 GCA_002335545.1 Apodemus speciosus | reverse complement strand
GAATAGATATTTGTCCAACAACAATATATAAATGGAGCTGGTGGCTCAACTGTTAAGAGCACTGACTGTTCTCCCGAAGGTCCTGAGATCAAATCCCAGTGACCACACAGTGGCTCACAACCATCTGTAATGAGATCTGATACCCTCTTCTAGTGTGTCTGACGACAGCTACAATATACTTACATAATAATAACAAATAAAGAAATCTTTGGGTCGGAGTGAGCAGGGCCAGAGGGAGAAGAAAAAGTGTCTGAAGACAGCTACGGTGTAATCACAGGCACACAGGAACTCCTCCAGACCCGTGGCATGGGTTCCTTCCAGTTCTTCTGGGCAGGTTCCCTGAGCGGACTTTGGGCACAAACTCCACAGCCAGTCCCACAACATCGAGAGGAAGCTCAACTCCCAGAGTCCAAACCCGTCCAGGATCATAGCAACCCAACCAAGAGTGCCCATCCAGGGGCTAAGCATTTTTACCATATATTGGCATAATCCCAGCTCATAGTTTACATGCCATCACCCTCAAGCTTAAGACCTACAAAACCTCCTTGCGTTAGCCCAAGCGTAGGGTTCCACCGACCTCCTCCTGTGAACCTACCTAGGAGCCGTGTCCTAATAAATCTGCCTTTATTTATTTTTAATCTGGTCTAATCTGGACGATATCTGCTTCACCAAGGGAGAGAATAAGCTTATCAGGAGGATTTGTAGAGAGGAGAGGAAAGGGAGAAATGTAGTCATTAAATTATAATCTCAAGATGGCTCAGCGGTTAAGAACACTGACTGCTCTTCCAAAGGTTCTGAGTTCAAATCCCAGCAACCACATGGTGGTTCACAACCATCCGTAATGAGATCTGACGCCCCCTTCTGGTGTGTCTGAACACAGCTACAGTGTATTTACATATAACAATAAATAAATTTATTAAAAAAATTATAATCTCAAAAATGAAACAAAGTACCATTGTGAAAATGCTAAGGTACTCAGTTTCATATGTGTGGCTGGCTATTATTGAACTATCTAGGTCCTATCATGTAAGGCAATCTAGTAAATGTTCTTTTACAATAAGTGTTTATCTATGTATACAGAACCAGCAAAATGTACATATTCATATTATATCGAATTAATTTTTATGTAAAACTTTACCTAATACATACTGTAAGATTTCATTTCTGAGTTTCATAGAGAAGCCAAATTCACAAACAGAAAAAAAAGAGATGGCTGCCAGGAACTGGGGGCAGAACAGAATGCATAGTTCATATTGTCACTGAGCAAACTGCTTCAGTTTTGCAAGATAAAAAAGATTCTGGAAAGTCGATGTGCAACAATGTCCACAAACTTCAGATTACCAAACAGTATACCTCAAGTGACTAACAGAAACTTTTATGTTACATGATATTCTGACACTATTAAAAATAAATTTGATCAGGTGAGACAGCTCATCAGGTAAAGGAACCTGTCACCAAGACTGATGAAAAGGATCCACATGTGAAAGCAAAAAGCCAGTGGATACAGGCTGTCCTTTGGCTTCCCACATAGGAGTGTTTGGTTTTAATGTGCGTGCTCACACACACACATGCACACACCTCAGTAATGAATCAATCAATAAATAAATGTAATTATTTAAAGTTTTATCTAAATGTAGATACACATGCTTATAGTCTCAGCAATTAGAAGATTAAAGCAAAAAGATTGCCAGCTTGAGGACATCTTGTATTATATAGTGAGATCCTGTTTCAAAAAAAATAAAGAAAAAAATTTTAAAGAAAATGATTAAATTAAAAAAATAAAAAATTAAAAGATGAGCAATTTTATAGTGTCAAGAAATACATAAAAATATTATTTTAAAAAGAAAAAATCTGATCAAAACTAAATATGGAGATTAAGGGGGAAGATATGGGTGGGGATATTTGTATTTCTTAATTGGGGCTAGGTCTGCAGAGATATTGCCTTTGTAATTATTTCTTAAATGCAGTACAAGTATTTATCTATACTCTGTGAAAAGTCTTGCACAAGGAAAATTACCATTGAAAAAGAAAACAAAAATCTATTAATATAATTCACAATGTAAATTGCCCAACTGTTGAAAATCCCATGCTTATATCAGTATATAAAAATGCCTTTCAATATTCAGATCCAAATGATGCAGTGGAAGTGTAGCGGCCTGTGTTCTCATGCTAATTATGTTACTCAAAAGCCTGTTTGCAGAGTCCTGTACATAGGAATAAAGGAAGCCTGTTCCCAGTTTTTGACTGCTCAATAAAGTTACTCACAGACAATGACTAGGCAAGGAGACAGAGGTGGGACATTTAGGATTCCTGGGAAGGAAGCAAAGAAGGAGGAAGAGGGGATTCAGACTTGATGGGAGCATAAGAGACAGACCACACTGGAAATGTACAGGAGGGAGGGAGAGCAAAAAGTGGGTGCAGGGGGGGACAGTGGCCCCAGGAGGGCTACCCAGCAGGATCCAGGGCAGCAAAGATAAAATATAGATTTTAATAAGTATTAACTCAGGAATATTGGAGGGGAGTGTATATTAGTCACATAGTGTTAGGGAATGGTCCAGCGGGATATGTGTGTTTTTCTTTCAGAAAACCAGAGCAATTGGGCAGTTGCAAGAGGCTCATGGACCCGCTGGGGAATTTAGAGATGGTTAACAATTTACCATTACAAGAAGGGTTTGGGGTTGGCATGAAGTGAGACCAAGTCACACTAACACTTTCATGGCATTCGAATGCACCTCATGTGACCATTAGATTTTGCTGGTGGCTGAGATCTGAAGGAATAGGAGAAGTTAATTCATCAAATTATACCTATTTTTTAGACCTTTTTATGTTGCTACAGAAAGTCTGAGGGCAGGTAATTATAAAAGAAGTTTGTTTGGCTCACACAGCCCTTCCCTTCTAAAGATTATGCCCCTATGACCCAAAACCTACTACCACACAAGACCATGTTGGTCAACACAGAAGTAGAACAAAAAACCAAATGTAAATCTCCATATCTCTATGCCCCCACACCACATGGTGTGTGTGTGTGTGTGTGTGTGTGTGTGTGTGTGTGTGTGTGTGTTACTTGTGCATGCCACAGTATGTGTATAGAAGTCAGAAGGCAACCTATAGGAGTCAGTTCTTTCCCCCAATTATTTGGGTCCTGGGAAGTAAATTCAGGTTTTTACCCCTGTTGAGCCATTTGTTGGCCCAATGACTGTCATCTCTCTGGTTTGAGCAATTTAAGCCATAGAGATATTATTACCTAAAATTTAAAAAAAAGTCAGAAATAGAATATGACAATGATAAGTATTGGTTCAGTGAATATATTTTAGAGGATAAAATTAACTAAGAAACACAATGATAGTTTGAAGCAATGAAAATATTTTGATTAACACTTATTATGAAATTTCTTTCTTTCTGAGGAATAGCTTTTAAGCTTTAACCCATCTTGGAAGACTGAACAAATAAGTATTAAATAGTGAAGTATTGTGGTTTGAATGTTGAATGACCCTAGAGGCTCATGTATTCAAACACTTGGTCCCCAACTAGTGGTACTGTTGGAAGGGACAGGGTCCAGTTGGCTGACATAGATATTGAAAGGCAATCTTTGAGGATTATATCCTGGCCTGAAGTCTGAGGACCCAGTTTCTTGACTAATTCCACAATATCACCACAGACCAAGTCAATTTAGCAACCCTGTCTTCCTCTTATGTTGTTTATTTGCAACAAGAAAACTGAACAACACAGAAAACAATTCTGAAAGCATGACAAGTGGTTTAGTTTGGCTTTAGCTAATATATTCCTACTTCACTGGCCTGTGACATTCCAATCTCGCTTATAACAATAGGTTAAGGCCAGCAAGCTAATTTGGCAGGTAAAAGTGCTTGGCTTGCAAGCCTAGAGACCTGAGTTTGAATCCTAGAACCCACATAAAGGTGAAAGAAAAACTCATTCCATAAAGCTGTCCTCTGACTACACATGTACTGTGGTATATGCACCCACACACATATCACCCTCCCACATATACACATACCATTCAAAAATGGGTTTAATTTTAAAAAGATAATAGCTTAAAGTGAATAAAAATAAAAACCAGGGTGCAATATTACTATACCACACTCCATAAAGAATAAAATGGAAAAATTACAAATAAAGCCAAATACTAGCAAGGATACAGAGCATCTGAATTCCACATATACTACTGGTATGAATTGTACAACTGATTTGGATGATCATTTGTCAATACTTATTAAAAAACAAATATACCACAACATTACTTCCTCTTAAGTATAATGCTTGAACATATGTTTACAGCAGTCCTTTTTATAAAAGCTCTAACCTAGAAGTTACTCAAATGTCCACAAACAGCAAAATAGATGAAGAAATCCACTGAATACTGTAGAATGATGAGAATGTTAACTATAATTACAAATAATAACAGGGACATTGCAAAGATAATATGGCGCAAAAGAAGTCAGGCTACAAGAAATCATATATACTATATAATTCAATTTATGTAAAAGAAGGAATGTTCAACTACTTCCCATGGGCTGGCCACCTGTTTTGGTAATTAAAGTTTTATTGGAAGAGCGCCACATTCATGTGCATATGTTGTCTTTGACAGCTTTAGAACTACAATTACAGGGTTGAGTAGTTGTGACAGAGACCATCCAGCCTATAAGCCTAAAATATTTGCTCTCTGACACTTCAAGAAAAAGTTAGCCAACCCTTGTTATGAAATAAAGTTCAAAAACAACCAAAATTAATCTCTGGCACTAGAAGTCAGGGTAACAAATAGGATGAAAGAACTGTAAACCTTATTATGAATTTCTCCTTTTCTCAAAGCTATAAAAGAAATTCTCACCTAGATACAGGAGTAGCAACTATTACCATAATAATATCTGGGTTTTATCTACTGCTACTGTATACATATGCTGACCTCATTGAGACAGGTTTCCATGGACACAGCTGGAAGGACTGAAGCAGAGGTAAAACATTAATCCATAAAACAAAGAATCTGTATAGATTTGAGACTAAATCAAAAAATAAATCATATCTATGACAGTGACTTATTGTTTCTATCTGTGAGTCTCACCCAAAGATGATTTTGTACCTCCAAGAAACATTTGGTTAACGTAGAGACAAAAATTGTCACAAGTTGGTGCTAATGCATGGCAAAGGTCAGAAATGCAGCACAGTAGCCCTCCCAAGATACACGAGTCAGATCTTGTGTTTGGTTTCGAGTTAGTTTCACTTTATGTATGTTTGTCAGTACGACTGAATGCCATTTGTAATCAGGTTCCCACAAAGACAAGAAGATGGTATCGTAGAGGGGTACCAGAAAAGAGAAATGGGAGAGGGGTGATTGGGGAAAGGGTGGAGGGAAGGGRACTTAGGGGACATATGGTGAGGGGGRAACTGGGAAAGGGGAAAGCAYTTGGAATGTAAACAAAGAATATAGAAAATTAAAAAAAAAAAAAGACAAGAAGATGGTATCAGGTCCCTGGAGCTGAAGTTACAACTAGTTGTGAGCTGCCTGCCATGGATGTTGGGAACTGACCTCAGGTTCTCTATAAGAGTAGCAAGTACTCTTAATATCTGAGCCAATTCTCCAGCCTATTGTGTTAGGTTGTTGTTTGAGTCAATATACCTAAGAAAACCATTTAAAGTATTTATTTTGGCAAATGGCTTTGATCTGTGGTCAGCTGGATCTATTATTGTTTGTGGTGTGAGGTGAGACAAAGCATTGTCATGGCAGAAGCAGGGCATAGGCTGCTATCCTCGTGGTATCCAGAAAGCAGAGAATAGTAAGTGGAAGAAACAAGACAGACTCTTCAAAAGCATGACCTCAGTGACCTACTTCCTCCAGCTAAGCCACACCTTCCACAGTTCAACCACCTTCTAATACCCTAGTCAAATTTTGAATCCATTAGTGGGTTAAGCAGTCCCAATGTCAGAAGTCCTCCTGACTTAATTCTTTCTGAAAATGTTCCCCAATCACCCTCTTCCCATTTCCCTGTCCTGGTATTCCCCTACACTGCTACACTGAGCCTTTCCAGGACCAGAGGCCTCTCCTTCCTTCTTCTTGGGCATCATTTGATATGTGAATTGTGTCTTGGGTATTCCAAGCTTCTGGGCTAATATCTGCTTATCAGTGAGTGCATACCATGTGCGTTCTTTAGTGATTGGGTTACCTTACTCAGGATGACATTCTCCAGTACCACATACTTGCTTAAGAATTTCATGACTTCATTGTTTTTAATAGCTGAATAGTATTCCATAGTGTAAATATACCACATTCACCTCACACCAGTCAGAATGGCTAAGATCAAAAACTCAGGAGAAAACATGTGCTGGCGAGGATGTGGAGAAAGAGGAACACTCATCCACTGCTGGTGGGGCTGTAAGCTGGTACAACCACTCTGGAAATCAGTCTGGCAGTTCCTCAGAAAACTGGGCATGATACTACCAGAGGACCCCACTATACCACTCCTGGACATAGGTAATAATATGCTCCACTATGTTCTTAGTAGCCCTATTT
The DNA here is from genome assembly GCA_002335545.1 of Apodemus speciosus. NCBI lineage: Eukaryota > Metazoa > Chordata > Mammalia > Rodentia > Muridae > Apodemus > Apodemus speciosus. Next base: position 16,066 of record BDUI01009482.1, on the reverse strand, counting down.
ATAATAGCCAGAAGCTGGAAAGAACCCAGAAGTGTGCTTTACTAATCTCCTAGGTGGCTCTCAAATTGATCAAGATCTACTATCAAAGCTCACCAATGAGAAATAATTATTTGACCCAAAATATTAGTATTGCTCAGTGTAAAAATTCTTACTGAATAAATATCAAAATAAGTTAGTTCCTATATAAGAAATATGTCATCTAAAGTAGTTGTAATATTCAACCAGTGAAATGGCTCTGTAGATAAAGGTACTTGTTCCCAAGCCCAGAAACCTAAATTAGATCCCTTGGTCCCACATAGTGGAAGGAAAGAACTGAAAGTTGTCCTCTGATCTCCACATGCACACACATGGTCACCTAATGAACCTCTCCACATATATACAGACATTCAATGAATAAACAAATGTACATTTTAATTGATAGTAATAACAAAACTGAAACTGAATTATCAATAATAAGACTAAAACTGTTGACTATGAGTACTTGGAATACACCTAATGCAGTACTAATAAAGTTAACAAAAGCAAGTGATTATCATGTGGAACAGTGAAAAACTAGACCATAGGCTCAAAGACTGAGCCCTTAGTGGAACCTGTTACTAATTATATGACTTTGGCTGTTCTTCAACCTCTTTGTACCTACATTTTCTCATCTGTAAAATGGGAATTGCAGTAGTACCAAAGTCAAAGAGTTGCTGTGAACATGGATGTACTATATATATAAAACACATATATGAATACTGCCAATTCATACCTGTAATCTCTGCATTCAAGAATCTAAGGCAAGAAGATTACTGAGAGTTCGGGGCCAGCCTATGTTATGGAAACCCTATGTCAAAAACAAAACAAAACCCACAAATCCTGTTATATAACAAATGCTATGTAAATATGAGCTGTATGTTATTGTTATCATCATCACAATATATTACACAAACAAGAGAATAGGAAGGGGCCAAGGCCAAGACAGTCACTTCAAAAGTATGTACCCAGGGACCCACTACCTTCAACTAAGCCCACATTCTTAAGTTCCATTGCCTCCCAATACTCTCATCAAATTTTAAGTAAATTAATGAGTTAAAACACTTATTTGATTTCTTAATATGTCAGTGTTTCCATTTCCTATATCATGTTCTATCTTGACATCTGTTGCTTGTAGCATGTAGTTTTTGCTAACTGGTTTTAAGCTAGGATGGACTGTGCTACCAGCCCCTCCCAGGTTCCCTTGATCCACTGATGAAAAATACACACATACATTGACTTATTTTTAACCTGCCTTATTGACTCAATTTCAGGGCAATTCTAATTCCCCCTCCAACGCATGATAAAATTCTCCCTTCTTCCCCTGCATGTCTTAGTCTGCCTCCAGGGACCTGGAAGTCCCGCCTCTTTCCTTCTGCCCAGCAATTAGCCCCTAGCATTTTTATTGATAGATCAAGAATCAATTGGGGAACAGGACCTTAGCATCAGACCCACTCTTTAGAGTTGCTATGATAGAATGCTCTGATCAAAAGGAATTTAGGAAGGCAAGGGTTTATTTCAACTTATACTTCCAGGTAATATGTTGGCCAATAAGGAGGGACATCAGGTCAGAAATACAAAGCAAGAAACATGGAAGAAGACTACTTGCTTGCTTTGCTATCGGATTTGTTAACTGATTCATACTTAGCTAGCTTCCATATACAGCCCTGGACCACATGCCTATGGATAATACTGCCCACAGTGGGATGTGCCCTCCTACATCAATTAAGAATCAAGACAATCCCCCACAGACATAACCATAAGCCTATTGATCCTCAGTTGATGCTTACTTTCCAGACGACTATAGGCTTTGTGAAGTTGACAAGGCTAACCAGAATACTTAGGGCGTCTAATTTTTTTAAAAAGTTATTATTATGTTTATTATTAGAGTGGTTCAAAAGTAACATGGTACTTATGTGGAAATCAAAAGAAAACTTGCAGGAGTTAATTCTCTTCTTCCATAATATTGGCTCTAAAGATTTACTTAGGTCATTAGGCTTGGCAGCAAAAGCCTTTATTTACCCTGAGACATCTCATTATTCAGAAGTCTAATTTTCTTATTATGATGATGAAATTCTTAAAGAGCTTCTCTCTCTACATCTCCAATATCATTTAACCCTATTTCCTAACTCTAAACTAACTTACTAATTTACTTTTTTATTTAAAATTGTATCATTACACAATTTTTTTGCATTGCTTGAATGAGCTAAATTTGTCTTTTTTTCTTTTCCTTTGTTTTCTAGAATATCTTTGTTTATGATGGAGTATTTGCTTAGCATGCATGAAACCCCAAGTTTAATCACCAATGTCTCAAAATAGATGAAAATGTTTCTAAGCCACCCATATGTAAATGAATTGTTAGTGACAAAGTGCATTCATTATAGGTATGTTTCTATTTTGTTTTTGTGTATATTGAAATTATTTATGTCAATATCTATCCCATTGCAGGGCTTCAACAGTGTTTCAAAGTTATCTTTGTACTCTCTAGAACCTAGAAAATTACCAAGCATACAATATAGGTATTCATAAAAGTCAAGTGAACTGCAGTAAAGACCCTAGAATACATTCAAGAGGCGTGTGTCTCAAATACTAATATCCAGACTCTCAAAACAATCATTGCACTTTCCTATTGTGTGAATTGGAAATCAAGTTAAATGGAAATGGAGAGGACAAACTTCAAAATCACAAAATCCCAGTCAGTAGGATGGAGTGATGTTGTAGTAAGTATTTAATCTGAGACAGGGGTTTATACCCCAGGTTTAATCATTCTGTTCCCAGAAAAAGACACAACTTTTAGGTTTCTAATAAGCCTTTAATCCACTAGAGCTGGGCAGAAATTGACCCTCTAAGCTATTAGAAACTACTTCCCCATCAATAACCTCAAATTATAACTTCCATCCATGTTTTCTTGACTCACCTACCCATAGCATCTTCTCCTCTCTCCACCTTCTCTCTTCTCTTTGTCTTCCTCAGACCCCAAGCCCAGGAACCAAAACTTTAACTGCAAAAACTTTTTTCTGTCCAGTGATAGGGTGTCAGCATCTTTATTCAACCAATAGTTTTAAATTAAGGAACAAGGTCGCATAGCATTACTTTGTATAAGTGCAGATTCTCTCATCCCCAGGGGCAACCAGGTCTTAGGAGCCAGTATTTAGCATTGCAATGCATAGCAACAGACCAAACCTCAACAGGGTGGCATATGCTTATGGTGGGGACATGTGTTCAAAGAAGAAAACCTCAGAACTGAACCCAAGTGTCTAACTTGGATAAGCAAGCAGGAACCTGATAGTGCTAGACAACATAATAAGCACTGAAGGGAAAACAGATCTTGGGAAATGTAATGTGTGCACTGTAAGTCATGTTGAGTTTGAAACTTTGCATACGCCATATCTACAGCTCAGATTGATATGGGGAGTGATATTTATGACATTTGAGAAGGATCTCTGATTATAAAATTTCATCTGTGCTATAAAAGGTATAATATTTTGATAAAGTTATTGTAAGTTATCCACAACAATTTAGGGACTGTAATAAATATAAACATCTTGTGAAAAATTGTCATTCTCCCAGTGTTTGCATAATTTCTCTTGATGAGGCATATAACTGTTGCAACATTTGCTTAATTGATAATTTGTGCATAATTTTCTAAACTTTGGAACATAATTATCATCACTTGTGTTGGAGTGATGCAACTGCAATGAAACACATTGGCGAAATACTGTAGATACCAATGAAGTTTTAAAGATAGCAAACAAGGAAGAAGAAAGGAAAATGTGATTAATATAAGAACAGCAGGCTTCTGTCAAATTCCTCATGCCTTAATATATCTTATTGTGAGATAAATTTGGACATAATCAGAGCATTAATCTAAAGCAATATTGAATGAGCTTTTAATGAAGCAAAACCAAGAACAGAGGATTTTAGTTTTAATTCCAACTTTCTGTTACACATTTGAATATGAACAGGCTATTTAAAAATCTCCATGCCTTAGTCTCCTTATCATTAATTCAAAAGGAATTGCCAGTGAAGATATTTCCAATTCCTACAGTTTGGTATTGAAGTATCTGGTTCCACATGGTATTCTCTTGGTCTCGTTCATTAATGCTCAACATCCTTATCCCACTGTTCCATTGAAAGGATTAGATTAGATATAGCTTATAAAGGAGTTTTGAGAAGTTAAAACTGCATTGCAAATATACAACATAATATTAAGAAATTATTTTCCTTTTTCTTCTTTTCTGTGTTGGTGTGTGTGTGCATGCGCATGTGCATGTGTGTGTTATGCATACATGTGTGCTGATTTGTGCTGCATAACAGTTTCCTCCAAGATTGAAACATTCCATCCCCCAAGGACTCCTTAAAACAGAAGGTAAACAAGTAAAAATACCTTCAGGAAGTCCCTGAAAATCACCAGATTCAGAGGGCCCATTGTTCCCAGAGTAAGAAATGAAGGCTGCTGGGGGTCACTCTCAGATAAGCTAATCTATAGAGAAGAATCTGAGATCAGAGCAGCTGCCTGGAAAAAAAGAAGAAACCAGCTCAGCTGCCTGGGCAAATTTTAGACCAATTGAGTCACTTGGAAAGGGCACTCTCTAGCCTGTTGACTTGCTTGTAGGCTGTCCAGGTTCGCAGTTTCTGGAGCTAAAGGAGACTTTGCTGATGAAGCTGTCTTTAAGATATTTCAGCTCCTGTAACTTAACCATATTCCTGTAAGTAACCCCAATAAAACTCATTGGTTCAAGTTGGACTATGGTAGTAAGTATCCATACTTTGGTCTGTTGTGGACTCTTTGTCTTAGGTAAGTAGACATGTGTGCAGTGTTTCCCCAAGAAAAGTCTTAACACACAGCAAAATGTTCACATGTGTTTGTGTGCATATGGAGACTAATGTCAGAAATCTTTCTTTTCTTAGTTGCTCTTCCTGTATTATTCTTTTCTTTTTCTTTTAAAGACCGGGTCTCAGTATGCAATTCTGAACTCTTTGTAAATGCCCTGCTCTACCTTTGTTGTTGTTGTTGTTGTTTTGGGTTGTTTTTTTTTTTTTTTTTTTTTTTTTGTATTTTTAAAGGCAAAATATCTCATCAAACTCAGGGCTCACTTATACAGTTATTGTTAGCTAATTTGCTCTGGGAATCTTGTCTTCTCTTCCATTATAAGGCTATAAGGCCAGAATTCCAGGTGGATCACCAAGCCTGCCCAGCATTTTTGTGGGTTCTGGGGATCTGTCCTACAGACTTTCTGCTCTCCAGGGAAATAATTTAACCACTGAGTAGCCTCCCTAGCCTGTGATACATAACTTTCAAAGTATGCCAATAAAGTTGTTTTGAAATTAAGCATGATTCTATCAGCAATTTATCAGAACCTTTCACAAATGGTGAAACTGAGGCATAAAGTAAATATTATAAGAGAATCTTTTCCAGAGGTGTGGTAGGAAAATATCATAGAGAAACAATGTTGTACTCTGTAGTCATCATTGTTGCACTTAAAGAAATGATAACAGTCACTATTTTAATAGTACCTTGCATGGCTTCTGTCATTCAGGAATTTCAAGAGGGTTCAGCTGAGAGGTCCTAGGTCAAAGAATGTCATTGGACTGGGTACGGAATGGTGCTAGGAGAGTAAAGAGCAGGGCACTCAAGCATCCACCCAGGTTGATCTCTCTGTGTAAGTTCAATATCCTTACCTGTAGTCTCTCTGTGAGCTTCTATGACTGCATCCATGTCTGGCAGCTTCAGGGCGCTCATTCTGGTTATGTATATGCCGCTGGTCTCAAGATGCTGCTGTTTTTCTAGCAAAGCAAAGTTTTGTCACCTCTCATGACCAAGCCTTGGAAGTCTCACAGCCGTCAAAACAGCCATAAAAGTTCACTGTCTAAGGGAGAGGACATAAATTTCACCTCTTGAAGAGAAGATTGTCAATATCATGTTTTAGCCAGCCCTGGTGAGGCACACCTAATCCCTAGCCCTTGAAAGGAGTGGGTATAATGAAGATTTATGACTAAGTAAAGAAAATATTTGAGCTCCTATCTAGGTAATATTTCATTATGTGCATCATCTGAGAAAGGAGTCTCAGGAATTCAAAGCCAAACTTGACTATATGGAATTTAAGACTAGACTGAGCTACAGTGAGACCCTATCTCAAGAAACTTAAAGAAAAAAATCATATTCCCAAAAGAATTGGTGTATATAAACAGTGGGTAGCCTTCTTTGGAAAATAAAATTACCATGCTTTTGTTGCAGAGTAAGACCACCAGGGAAAGGCCACTAGACAAAACTTAAATTCAACAGATAAAAAACAAGTTTATAACAACATTGCAACAAGAGCCTCATCTTGCCAATTTGAAAGCTGCTGCCAAGGGGCAAGATGAGCTGCGTTTTTTTGTTTTGTTTTGTTTTGTTTTGTTTTTTAAGACACAAAACCATAATTGTCTCATCCCTGTGGATTTTCCATTATGAGACATTATTATGGTTTTGTTGTTTGTTTGTTTATTGTTTTTATGAGCAAACAGCAGTTAGGCAAGATAACAGAAGCAGAATGAGTATCTGGTTAATATTTTATTTTAAGACAATAGTTACACAATAAGGAGGAGGGTGAACACTTGGGAAGGTTTGACCTTAGGGTTGTGATCTAGACATCCTGTGGTTAGGCTAAGAATAAGGTTCTACTGACTCCTAGGTTTTTCTGGTTTTACAGAGTAACTTAGATTGAAATGGAGCTAGTTTTACCATTATACTTTGTTATAAATTATTTGAGCTCCATATGCATAGCACTTATCATAAATTCAGTTATCAAACTAAGTTTAAGCCTTAACATTTTTTTCAGTCATGTTTTCTTATACACTACAACTCAGTGAATCCTGGAAACTCCCTGCTGAATCCTCATCCAGTTACTGGTTCACAGAAGCCATGCAAGATAGTAAAACAACTGCTGTTATCATATGTCGCAGTTTGGATTGATAATAAAACTTTCTTCTAGAAAATATTATCAAGAGTCAGCAGAATGACCCCTGCATGAACACACATAYGCACACATGTATGTATGTGTGTGCATGCACACAGATTATAATAATGACAAAATTTTAAAGAAAATATTATCAAATCATTAACTATAGTACTTTCATTACAGTGACAAGAAAAATGTCTTACCCTTTATATTTGACTTTCTCCTCCAAATTATGTCTATGGTAGAAAGACAGTTTTGGTGTCTATAAATGAAAATAAAGCATAAATATTATGAATAGACTGTTAATATAAGAAATCATTGGTATATTTACTTTTTAAAGGCTAAGTCTTTGTAATCTGTTGTATATTTTTATACTTCAAATTAGATGCTGAATTTTGGCTGGCAATTCTTAATCTGTAGTTAATATCACAATATTCACTGTTGGAAAAGTAAACCCATTTAAACTAGCATGACAATACATGCCTATAATTACAGTACTTTAGAAGTATTACCAGGAAGATCGAGAGTTCAATCCCTGCCTCAGCTTCATAGTGAGTTTAAACCAAACCAGAGCTACATGAGACTTAGTCAAAAAGCAGGGCAGGGGGCAGGGGGAAGGGGGCACACAGATTCCCCTATCTAAATTTTTCTACTGGCTACATTGAACATCACCTTTAAGATTTATTTTGAATCTCATAGAGCTAAAGCCACCCAGTACGGATGCTAGGAATGGAACTTGGCCACTATGCAAGGGCAGTATTTGTTTTTTAACTGCTTAGCCATCTCTTCAATCCTATGTATTAAGTTTAGGTTTTCTTTTTGAGTCAGAGTGTCACATATTCCAAGCTGGCCTTGAACTCCTTGGTCTCCTCGCTCAGCCTCCCACATACTAGGATTATAATTATGGACTATCACATCCAGCTTGCTTTTAGTATTTATAGTTTTGTTTGTATGTTAAATTAGTTTCTTTAAAGAATGTTCTTGTGTCCTCAGGGTCGTAGGAGGGTTCCTCTGAGCAGCAGGAGTGCTCCTACCTGTACTCCCTAGCCTGTCCGCACTACTGGCAGGCTAGCTATCTCCTTGAGCCACTTGGGTATGGAGCCCTGTGGCAGAGGATGGCCTCCAGTCACAAACAGAAACCAGAAGGCTCTGGCCTGAGGGTTCCAGGCGAGGTTCCTGTGTCCTGAGTGTTCCAGGTGGGTTCCTCTGAGCAGCAGGAGTGGTCCTACCTGCCCTCCCAGGCCTGTCTGCACTCCTGGAAGACTAGCTATCTTCCTGTGCCACCTGGGTATGGAGCCCTGTGACAGAGGATGGTCTCCAGATTGGTCTTATGTATTTCAATTATTTACATATATTTACATTAGGATTTTGATTAAAATTACAATCATTTTGTACACAAATCTAGCAATCTACTTGTTCAGGCAATCTACTTGATGATATACATAATGAAATGTTACCCAATAGGAAATCAATTTTTTTTCTTTACTTAGCCATAAATTTACATTACACCCTTTCGTCCTAAGGCTTGGGACTATCAAGGAGAGGGAACAGAATGGTTGTAAAAGCCAAAGATCATCAAGAACCAAAACAAACCTGTTTTCTGGACAAGACAGGCCATTGCATTCATGAATGTACACTAGTTGTGGTTGCCTGAACAAGATCTGTACAAACTCAGGCTAGTAGACATTCTATTATATGAGGAGGAGGGGCTAACCAATCCCTAYCCCTGAGAAGCTATTGACAACTGATGGCTTCTGTGGAGGGGGAGTCAGCTTTCTTGAAAGGTGAGGCCCCTGGTAGATAAACTATAGTTCAATGGGTCACACTCATGAAAATAAGAGGTACACAAATTGGAGCTAGTAGGTTTGCTTTGAGAGTTGTGGGAGTTTGAAAGATAGATTCTGTGAGAGTTATAGAGAGGTGTGGAGGCGAATATGATCACAATGCTTGTATGAATGAATGAAATTCTCAAACAATAAATTATATTAAAATTTTCTTGATTAATTAAAAATAAAAATAAAATACTGATATGTGTTTTATAGTTCCTATCTAAGTTTTATAATCTCAAAAGAATGTATTTATACTATTAATTATAGAGATTTGCTATGGACCGAATGTTTGTGTCCCAAGAAACTTCCTCACGTTAAAATCTCCAAGGTGATATATAAAGTAGTAAAGCCTTTGGTGGATAGTTAGATAATGAGATCAAACATCATGAATGAGATTAGTGAGTTTTGCCAGTTTTGCTAAGTGAGAACACAGTGCAAAAATGATCATCTATGAACCAGAACGTGGTTTTCACCAAATAGATCTCTTGTCACCTTGATCTTAGACATGTCAGACTCTATTACTCTGAGAAATAAGTGTCCATTATTTATGTGTCTTTCAACTTATTATTTTTTGATGGCAGACCAAATGGGCTAAAGGAAAATTTTTTACATACTATTGTCAACTCACCTATAAATTTTAACACAGCAAGGTACATTTCTGTTTCTAGTGGTATTTACATTGCAAATTGTTTTAATGGATAGGATTTGAAAATACAAGTCTTTCTTATCTCTCACAGTATATATAATTCAGTGCCTTATACTTGCTAGGGATTCAGAATATATGATTAGTTTATGAAAGGAAGGGAACCCCCTCCTTGAACTTATGGTTCCTTGAACTATGTAAAGCCTCATACATGCTAGGCAAGTACTCTGCCATTGAACTATATCCACAGTCTCAAGAAGGTGATTTTCTTTCTTTCTTTCTCTTTCTTTCTTTCTTTCTTTCTTTCTTTCTTTCTTTCTTTTGTTTGTTTTTGGGGTTTTTTTTTTTTTGAGACAGGGTTTCTCTGTATAGCCCTGGCTGTCCTGGACCTCACTCTGTAGACCAGGCTGGCCTCAAAGAAGGTGATTTTTCAGTAGGAAAAGAAAATTAAGTACAAGGTTTCTGATGGTTTTTTWGTTTTGTTTTGTTGTGGTTGAGGAGGGGCTCTTTTGTTTTGACTTTTAAACAGGGACTCACTATGTACACCTGGCTAACTAGAAGTCCCTATATAGACTAGGCTGGCCTTGAACTCACAGAAACCCACCTGTCTATAATAACTGAGTGTGTGATTAAAGAAGTAAGATATTCTTATTTCTCCAACTGATTCATATGAGAATATATGCCTTCTCTTTCATAACTCACATATTTTGGGTTTTTAAAAAAGGAAAAGGAAAATCTTAGAAATAGGGGGGGAAAAGTTGAAATGTATGTATTTGTGACTTTAAGTGATGTAAAGCCACAACATTAAAGAACATTTACATCTACCTTTTACTTCTTTGTTCAAAATATATAGTCACAAAAGCTAGGGAATCGCACAGTGGGAAGAAGCTATGAAACAAATCAACAAGAACAAAGAGCAGCAAAATGTATATTTTAAATTTAAAGTGGTTTAGAATAATATGGGACTGACACTACTCCATCTATAATGGTCCCATTTAGCCCATGAGAAAGACATAGCTTTACCACAGGGTCACATCGAGACCTTTAGTAAATTGTTAAAATTTCTGTCATAGTTTTATTGCTGTGAAGAGACACCCTGAACATGGCAACTCTATAAAGGAAAACATTTAATTGAGGCTGGCTTACAGTTTCAGAGGTTTAGTCCATTATTATCATGGCAGAAGCATGGCAGTATGCAGGCAGGCATGGTGCTTAAGAAGGAGCTGAGAGTTTTTCATCTGTATCCACAGGCAGCAGGAAGTGACAGTGACACACTAGCCAGGCTTGAGCCTACATCAAAGCCCACCACCTAATGACACACTTCCTCCAATAATGTGACAGTGACACACTAGCCAGGCTTGAGCTACATCAAAGCCCACCACCTAATGACACACTTCCTCCAATAATGTCACACTTACTCTAAGAAGGCCACACCTCCTAATAGTACTATTCCCAATAGGTCTATGGGGACCACTTTTATTCAATCCGCCACAATACCATTGTCTTTTTAAATTTAGTAGGCTTACATATTTTTGAGAGACAGAGAGACAGAGGAACAGAAAGACAGAGACAGAGAGGGAATATACAAATATAAGCACAGGAAATGGGGTGGGGACACTTGCCATGGTACACATGTAGAAGCCAGAGAACAACATGCAGGAGATGACTCTTTCCCTCCACTGTGAGAGTTTAGGGGGATCTAATTCAGGTCATCAGGCATGTTTACCCACTGAGTCCACCAGCTGAGCACTGATTTTATACACACACACACACA